>JAJHUR010115739.1:0-11821 GCA_027495735.1 Lutjanus campechanus | reverse complement strand
CTTCTGTCCCTGTCCACAGGCTCATTGTCCCATAATCTGTCCATGACTGTTGGCTATTTGGAGTAGCAGTTATTTATTTCATTTATTACACTGAATAACATATGTAACAATGAATCAAGGCCTGCAGACTGAAGGATTTGTCCAAATTAAAATCTCGCTGGTTGGAGGAGCAGGAGAAGAGTATGTAGCATTTTGTTAAACCTGATCTGGGTGTTTGAATTTTGATATAAGGAGGGATTTGGGGTGAATTAACCAGGAGCTTCCAATGTTTGCACTCTTCTAACTTCACTTACTCACCAAATCACATCAATTCACTGTGCTGCACTTCACTTTTTACTGATGAATTGTTGTAAATAAACTGAAAAAGCTAAACAATCCTGTCCAGTTTTAACATTAACTTATGAATACTTTGCATTTGTAAATATGTATATTTAATTTAGCTTGAATATAGTTTATTGAGCCTGTTTTTAAAGATACTGTATGTATAATTTAATGACTTTATATTGATGGAAGAATCAAACTTGTAAAATAAACTTCTGAAACTGTTTGTGTGTCTGTTTGTCCAGCAGATGGTGCTACGTTATCACTGCATGTCACTTTTCATCAGGGAGCTTATCTTCAAATATGAACTTTCACTGTGACACGTCTTTATCGTTTTCATCTTCGTGACGCGAGAAGTTAGACTACTGAGAAATCCTGTGAGATCTTGTTAGTTTCCTGCATTTTCATAATCAGATAAGGAGGGCATCTGATGCGTGAAGGCTTTTCCTGTGCAGTTCCTGTCGTGTGACCGTATGTGAGGCTGTGACAGAGAGTTGTGGTTTCCTGGGAGCAGGTACACACCGAAAAAACACATTTCCTCACAATGTTTTCTTCACAAGTGAAAAATAAACTTCTCAGGCTTCTGTTTTTTTCTTCTGAACTTAGTCAAACCCAAAAAAACGCAGAAAAGAATTAAAAGTGGCAACTTGCACATTTTGATGACTGTGACTGTACAGAAAACCAAATGATGAACATTTTGAGTTTTATATGTTATACGTACATGCATAAAAAATATATCTATTTATTTTGTTTGTCTAAATGCCATTTAAAGACGAGTATGTTATCCTACAGGGGAACGTTACTTATTTTACTCCTTGGTGGAGCTCTCATCAACAAACTGTGTCAAAACTCCAAGAACAGAAATCCAAATATTAGATTAAAGTTATTTTTATTAGTTGTTTTTTTTAATTAATAGCCCCAAAAGACATATTGCAAAAGTTTAAGGTAGAGTCAGTAGGATTTGTCATGTTTTTGCCCAACATTTTTGGTTGGTAAAACGTCCTGAGTGCTGCAAAATAATGTGGAGAAAAAAAGAGATGAATCTACAGGCAGGGGGGCGGGACGTCTGCAGATACAGTACAGCCGCCACCGCACACTGCTACTGGGTCATAAGTGATGATTGACAGAGATCATGTGACATGAGTCTATAAGTTGTTTTTTTCTTCATGAGCATTAAACATGAACTGTATGTTGTTTCAGTTTCCGCTAAATCATCAGAGGTGAGTCAGATTACCATGAAATGTAGTCGGTTACTGAGCACAAAGTACATGGCAATTAGTAATGTAATCCACTGGATTACAACTCCAAAGAAGTAATCTAATCTGAAGACAGTTTGACTAGTTTTGGATTACTTCTTGATTACTTCTATTACTTTTTGCACAGGTTTTTATTTTTTGTCCACCACAATGTGGAGCACTTGTTAGCACATCTTAGACACCCTGTATGTCAGATGTGCTTTTCATGAGTTATGAGAATTCTGGTTATCATGGAAAAAGTTTCGCTGCCATATTTAAAGACACGATGTTGAAAATACAACTATAAATTAATTCCACAGTTTTTCAAATCCCAGGCCTGATTATAGTCACTTAGTTTTTTAGGGATGCACGATAAATATTGGGGCCAATATTGTCCATATTGGCCATAATAATATCTGATTTGACAGGTTATGTCAAAGCATTTAATTTGAATTCTTGGGCTTTTATACAGCATTTTGCCTGCGTATATTTGTGGAGTTTTTGATGAACTTTACTAGAAGAGAACTGGTCTTTGTTGTTGTCATCGTGATGTCAGTTAGATTTAATTTGGTTTGAGCTGTGAAATATTAAATCATCCGTCTTTGCTCACCACATCTGAACCTTTCTCACCCTCAGATGTTCTTTTTAAAGTACAAATATGTGAAATGATCAGTTATCTTATCGGTATTGGCCATGAGAAGCAGGTTATTATCAGTTATCAAAAACAAAAAATCCATATCATGCATGCCTGTATTTTTTGTAATCTGATTATGTAATCCTAATTACATGTAATCTGTTACACCCCCAGCTCAATAAATCACACAAAGTCTTTTCTCTTCAGTTAGACCAGTAAACCTGCCTGTTTCAATAATAAACAGTGATTTACAGAAGCTGAGAGCAGCCGTGCTTGCAATCATTTTTAAGGCTGTTATCACAAAATCATGAGTTAATTATTTTGTCATCTTGAGATAACAAAGTTTGTTTTCTCATGAGTTCAGTTTAATTTATCTTCTTATCTTGACAGACAGAAGTTTGTTTTGTCAAGATAATGAATAATAAACTAAGTTATCGAGATCACAGCATTAAAAAGACAAAACAATTGAAAGCATGAACATTTCCAAATACCTGAACACTTGAATAGTGCATGTTGAGATTTTTGCTTTTTGGGTAAATTCTTCCTCACATAAGGATCGACACCAGTAACAATTTGTGCTGAGCAGCATTTTAGATTTTACAGGAAACTGCCATTACATAAGGCAAATATTGATCTTTCCAGAGCAGCGTTTTAGCTCACAGAACACGACAGCTGATGTGTCGATCTGGGAGATTGTTTGTGTTATCATGTGACTTATGTGAAACCAAACCTAACCCTTTAAAAAGTATGTCATTCAGCCCCACCTCAAAAAATCAGAACTATCCCTTTAATCCCCCCACACACTGAACACAGAGGCCCATTCTTCAGAGTGTCTGGGACACTCGAGACACTCGCCACCGTCTCCACTGTCTCTCTGCTGGACTGATTTTACCTCACTCTTCTGTATATGTTCATTTATTCTACTATACTTATTACCAATTCTGTTTTATACTAAAATTACTATGTTGTACTAAACTATACCATCTCATATTTGATTTTCTATTTGTTTGTTTGCTTGTTTACACATATAGAAAATTTAAAAAGACAGAGTATATTGTGTGTATTGTAAGTGGCGTTCTATCAATAAAATTAAACTAAAAACTGTACTTAATAACATGCATTTCAAAGACTGTTGCACAAATAGTCATAAGACACAGACACACATCAGGAACACTGATGACTCACTATCCCATGTTACATTGCTGTGTTCTTTACGTTCTATAATGTTCTACCTTTCACCTTATGTTACATCTCATATCTGATCAGTTCTAATATCAAACTATACGCTGAAAAAAGTGAACTGTTGGACCGACTTGCTTTGATTTAGATGCAATTAATAATCTGAACAGTTTGAATTATTGCAGCTTAATTTCAGTTCAGGTCAACTTAAAAGTTTCCAGTTTTCCAGCTCGATTATTTGCTTTACCCAAAATTCTGCTCCTTAACAAGTGCGGTTTCAAGAAAAGTTACATTTCTCATAATAATCTTTGTGTGTAACTTTAATTAATTTAATTTAAGTGTTAATGTTAGGCTGATTTTAAAGACAGCTGGCTCGGTTCAGTGAGACACAAGGTGGATCATTGTATATGCGACACATTATTTGATCACAACATAGCATTTTGTTTTACCTTCCTTTTGATTCACCAAAAGAAAAACCGCGAGGCTAGAATAAATAAGTAAAATTTTATAATCCACAAAACTAGCCTGCCAGCAGGAAACTGAATGAGACTCATTCAAAACATGACATTATTTCTGCTCCACTTACATCCACTTATGTCAATATTATCACAGAGTTTTGCATCATGTTCTGTATTAGTAATATTTATATTACTTATTATTTTCATTACTAATAGAGACTAAGTATCATTACTTAATCATAGCATATATTAGTTCAGAGTTCGCTGTTGACACAGACTGTTGATTCAGCTGCGTTTAATCAAACTGCTGTCATGCTGCCTGTGATCCATGTCTCCAGACGCTCCCTCTTATTATTTATTTCTAATTATTATGACTTTCTCTGTTTATTTGTTCTTATTACTGTCATTGTGCTGCTGCAACAATATCAATAAAAGTTTGCCTTTCTTATTTTATCTTGTCTTAACTCAATTTTGTGATTAAACGTGCAGGAACACGAGAATCAGACTGAGGTTTGACAAGGAATTTGTTTGCTGCACAATTAATCGAAATTTTATCTAAATCGCAATATGGCAAATCACAGGAGGCAAGATATTTGTTAAAGACAAAAATACGATTTTAAATTAAATATCCTCGTGCTGCAGAGACGTCCTGACCTTCACATCATGTCCCACAGACACAGAAACATCTGTCTAGTGCAGAAATGACACCATAATCCTCGTATCATGTTTTTCAATTAAAACAAAAATAATGCTGTAAAAAATGATCATTCCCTCTAATATGAGGCAAAATAATTGCAATTAAATACTTTTTTTTTTAAATTGTTCAGTCCTACTATATTTCATAAAAATAAACAGCACCAGAAATAAAATTTAAAAAAAACTGACAATAACATAAAAAGTATCTTTAAAACAATTTCAAAAGATGAGATTTATCTGCTGTTTTCATGTCTTTTATTAAATTGTTGCTACAAAATTTTGATTATTTACATCTCAAGTGGTTCTCGAAGATTCACATTCTCATCTCTGCCGGTTTCACCTGAATTAAAAAACAAACATCCAGACCGGCGTCACGCGGCGCGACGGCGTGACGGGGCAGGACTGCATCACCGCGGCTCCACTCAGCACAGCCTGCATTATTCACGGCCTGTACAAACGCACGCTGACGAACACTTATTCTGTTACCAAAGTGTCCTCTGTAAGGCGACACTCAGGGACAACCGCAACAACTGATCACTTTTCCTGTCTCCATAGCAACCAGGTCAACTCACAGGTGTGATGTAATCCACCCACGCTACAGGACCTGGGTCACAGCCTCCGTTGTGTTCAGGTTCAAGCATAGGAGAGTAAAATACAAAACTGTGGAATAATTTAATTTAAAAAAAAAACATTTAAAAAATGGCCATGAACTCCGCCTCCATCAGCACTTTGGCTTCCATATTTAGATTCTGTGGATTTTTCTCACATGATTGGTGAAACTACAACGTCCGTGGTCGGTCCGCAGCAGACTGCAGCACTGAGACACCGTCTGCACTCACGTCCTGTCAAGTCACCTGGTTACAGTAAGGTGATACTGTGACTCAGCGTGTTTGATCATGACATCCTGCTTCTTAATGACTCAAATGACAAACTGTCCTCTTGTCTCTGATCTCATGATTGGATGCAGTTCTTCTTTTGATGCCGCCGCCGGCTTTTGGATCCTGTTGAGGAAACACAGAGGACAGATTAATTAAAACAACATAATTAGTAAAGTAAAGCATCAGTACTTCTTACACCTGCAATAATAATTATTATTATTATTTTTGAGGGGGCAACTCAGGGGCAGTGGGAACACACAGAGGTTTAAAATGTCCACACACTCTTTACTCAGGTAGAAATATAGATATTTAAAAAAACAAAAAAAGTTTGAACTTCTCCATCGTTTCATCTTGTTTTGTCACTTTTTGTCTTGTTCTGTTGTTTTTCATCTTGTTACATCGTTTTCTTTTATCTCGTTTTCTTACATCTTTTTGTATTTTTGTCTTTGTTTTGTTGTCTTTTACGTATTTTTTATCTCGTTAGGTTGTTTTCATCTTGTTCTGATATTTGTGTTTTGTTTCGTCTGTTTATCATCTTGTATCTTTTCCGTCTTGTTGTTTTACACAATTTTTCATCTTGTAACGATGTTTTCATCTTGTTCTGATATTTTTTGTCTCATTACTTATCTTTTTTTTTTACGTTGTTTACTTTTTTCTGTCTTGTTACGTCTGTTTTGTCTTGTTACAACTATTTTTTGTTTTCTTTCATCTTTTTCTTCCGGTGTTTTTGTCTCGTTACATGTTTTTGGTCTTGTTCTGTTGTTTTCCTTCCTTTTGTGCCTTTTTCATTTTGTTACATCATTTTCTCTTTGTTACGTATGTTCTGTGTGATATACACTGATGGATACACATTTTCAGTCTTGATGTTGGGAAGGCAGCGCACAATGATGCAAATTAAATCTAATAATTCCCCTCACACACATTAAAACCAAGTTGAGCTCAAAGTACTGAGTCCTGAGTAAAAGTTAAAAGTTGTCAGAAAAATAAATACTCAAGTGAAGTACAAACTATTTGTACTTATAACTTCCCATCTTAACATTGTAATGATGATTTTTAATGCCATGAAAGTCAGCGGAAACATGTTATTCAGTGCATTTGAGATAAACACATGGATCTAGTAATTAATTAATCAGTTTATGAATACATCCACGGATCCGTACTGTCAGGAACAAAGCCTCTGATTGGTCGACAGACTCAAGCAAAAGCATCATGGGATTGCCAGTGGATGCTAACAACATGCTAACAACAACACCTGTTTTCAAGGTGGAAAAACTGATTTAAGTTTAAATTAAATATTTTGGGACTTTGGACTGTTAGTTGAAAAAAAACCACAAAGACATTTTAAGACAGAAAATAATAACAGAGACGAGATGTGAGCTCGTACCGTCTTCATCTCCTGTGTTGATGGTCTGCAGAGACATACTTCTCTGGATGACCTTTGAGGGCTTCTTGGTTTTGGTTTTCAGAGGACTTGGTTTGTCAATGATCTCAAACGTGTCCTCCAGCTCATTTCCCGCGACGCCATTGGCCTCTGGCACTTTACAAGGAGGGGCGGGGCTCTGAGGAGTGACCACGCCTTCCTCTATAGTCTCTGTGCCCTGATTAGCTCCTCTACCTTTCAGGAAATGCCTGAAAGAGCTGCGTTTCTTCAGTCCGGCGGCGGCGTGGTTTTTCTTCACGCCTCCCTTTCCGTCCCCGTCCTCCTCCTCCGCAGGTGAGCCGGGACTCTGCGGGGGGACTCGGTCCAGCTTGTCCCTGCTGTTCCTGCTGGCGTGAGGGATGTTGTTCAGCAGGCCGTTCCTCAGCCCGCCGACCAGCGAGTCGCTCGGAGTCGACAGGTCCTGTAGGGAACCCGTGAGGCCCCTGCTGTTCCCAAAAACTAAAGAGTACTTAGGGTTGTGGTATTTATGTGCAGGCACCTTCAGGTCGACCTGCCTGGAGTCGTTGACAGACACCTGAAAGCGAGACATGGAGACGGGCAGAGGCCGGATGTGCTCCACCTTCGGCGTGGGGACGGGCGTGGGTAAAGGTGGCTTGGTGATGTTGAACTCCCTGTAGAGGTCCACCTGGTCGGACACGGCGTACAGCTCCCTGAAGTCGTTGTCGAAGGAGTCCACGATTTGTCCCGACATCACGGTGATCGTGTTCCTGTCCATCCGAGAGGAACTCCAGGTGAAGCTGGAGGAGGAGACACAGATTTAAACCAAAACTGTTAAAGAAGCAGCCTGTCCAAAGGTAACAAACTCCACCTACCAGCACCTTTAAAGCTCACTAATTAACATGTTACAGCTGTAGTCAGTAATGCAGATGTTACACAGTGGTTACCATTGTTTGGTGTTACTTCAGGCACACAGTGTGTGTGTGTGTGTGTGTGTGTACATGAGTGTGTGCGTGATCAGTGGACCTCCATCTTGTCCATCTTGTCCCGAGCTCATCTCAAATCCTACTCATTCGTTCATGCCTGTACGCTGAAGGACCTCTGTGATTCACAATGTTTGAAAACCCATTTTTAATGACTTTTACGCCCTTACATTTTTATGAAAAAAGTCTCTAAATGAAGACAGCATGTTTCTACCTGTACAGTTCAGTTTAAAATTTTGTTTCAGCTCGGGACAACGTACGTGAAGGTCGTGTCAATGTTGGCGGAACTTTGCAAATCTTCACCGTTTGCATCTGGCAGGTGTGCTGACATTGCAGTAGGTGCTTCACCGTTTTTTGCCTGGTAGAGATCTGCACTGAGTGAGCTTTTTTAGCAAAATCTTGCGCCTCGAGGTTGGTCACATGAGACTAAGAGGGTTAAAAACTGCAGGTTGTACCTCACATCCGCGGGAGAAAAGACGTATATTGAAAGATTGATTTGGGGATTTTTTGGGGAATCGATAAACTGATTTTTTTTAACCCAGCCTTAATCATGACGTCCCTACCTGTGGACAGAGCCAGGCTAGCCGTTTCCAGGCCTTATGCTAAGCTAAGCTAACCTAACCAGTAGCAGGCTTTAGCTTCATGTTTATCACAGACAAAAGAGCGGTATTGATCGGCTGATCAGCACATTTCCCATCATTTTGAACTATTCTTTTACATTCTGAAGTACAGATTCAGAGAAGCAACTACTTCATTTGCACTTTCAGGTGAAACCCAGTGAGTAAAATAAACCAGCTGTTTTCAGAGCTTTGAAAACTTGATCTTAAAAAAATCAAACAGACACAAATTTCCTCACGTAAACGTACAGTCATAGCAAAGCATCAGTCATGACTCAGAACATGACCGTGCTCATTTCACTCGGCACGAATCACTCGTTCCAGTTTTGATTTCAGTGTGTCACTAATGTGTTCATGAAGTGCGCTGAAACCTGAAAACTGAAGTGGTTTACCAGAGAAGCTGGATGATTTAACAAACATGACACGTGGAAAGACGTGTCATGTTTGCTCAGACGCAGGTTGCTGCCTGCAGGAGCTTAACTCGTTGTTTCCAAAACATTTAAATCAGATTATTTTTGCCAGGAGTCTGAGCCTGAGACTTTCAAGTTATCTGTCACGAGAATATCTTTAAAATCTCTTAAATTCTCTCGTAACACTTTCAACGCAGGACTGAGTATTTCCACAGCGTCGTATTGGGAGTTTTACTTAAGTCAAGGATCTGAATATTTCCTCTACCGCTGCCTGTATCACACCTCAGTATCTCCGCCTGTTTATGCAGCAATTAAATGTTCAAAACAGTGAGTCATTGAGCCTCATGCATGAAGACAGCAATCTCTCATTTGTGTTCGTATCAACTATTTGGTCATATTTTCTGATTTCTGGGATTCATCGTGTTTTCTGATCATTGCCTTCCTCTTAGAGAAGAGAAGATTTAACGAGTGTCTCCACAAATTTGCTTCTTTTATCTGTTTTTTATCATCTTATGTTCAATAGTTTAGGGGTTTTAGACAAGAGAGTTGGACAGACAAAAAAGTAACATCCACGGCGTTAACTGACATAATGTAACGATTGTGAAAAAACATCTAATTGCAATTATTTTGACTGATACTGCAATTATGATCTGATTAGAGGCAATGATCATTTTACATCATTATTCTTATTTTGATTTAAAAACATGTTGAATTGACTCCGGTGTGATTTTGTTTGCACCTCCTGCGATTTGAAAATTGCAGAAAGCCACGTTGCAATTTCACCGAAATTTAAATGAACTGTGCAGCCCTGATAAAAACGTACGAGAGAAGTCCGAAAAGAAAAATAAAACATTTTCTTTGGCTAAAAAAAAATAGCAAGAAGCTTTTCACTTCTTTTGCTTTTACCCAAACAGAATTAAAACTGGATTTATTTCACTCTAAGTCTTATTTTCAGCTCCTTCACTCACTGCTGGGACAGTTTCTACTTCATCACAACTTCAGTTTCACTTCTGCCGAAGTTCTTCTTCTTACGGCCTTTTTTTTGGTGTAATTTCTCCAATTCTTTGTTAAATGTCAGAATGTTTGCACGCGGCGCGACAGTTGCCCTTATGTGGTGTTTAGGCGACGTTACCTGTGCTAATAACAATCACGCCCCTCCAGTTTAAGATGGATTGAGATTTATCAGTCAGCACAGCTGGTTAAGAGCAGATTTTGGTGGTTAAGAAGAAGAAAATTTAAGAGAAATTTCAGTGAACGTTGCTGCTCTGCCTCTGTCTCACACTTCTCACATGTTTTTCCTGTAATATTTCCTGTGATACCTCCAAAGGTTAACGAATGTAGGTGGTGTAATTGTTAATCATTTTAAATAAGCACTCAGCTTTTTGCTTTTAAAGGCAGCAGTGACGCAGGTTTTACACATCCGCCTCAATCAGTCATCACAATGGACAACAAGTCGGACCACAACACTTGATTTATGTGCACAACCGACGCGAGATAAGGAGAGTCGGCAGCAAAAAGCATTCCAGCCATTCCACGAGTTTAATTAGCTTCAGAAAGTCTTTAAGAAGCTTTTTGTCTGCTGGTCTATGATTGATTTTCTATTGTGCTGCTTTCAGATAAAAGTTGTTTTTATATTTAAAGCCTGACGGCCTCTTAATGCGGCAAACAGGCCGCTGTCAGAAACTTCGGGTTCACATGAACAATGGAACAGATAATACAATGATTTGTCGGTTCAAAAGAGAATAATAATTTATGTTTTTTTTGTTTTTTGTTTTTTCACTTTCTTTGTTGGGCAAGTGGGTCAGAAATCTACTTGCGCAAAGTTAATTTTAACTTGCTCCTGTAAGTAACAACAAATTGTCTAATCTGTTTAATCTTTGGATGTAAAATCTATAACATGACAGAAAACGGTGAAAAATGTCCACGATGATGTTTTTAAACCAAAGATATTCAGTTTAACATGATAATAAACTAAGAAAAGTGGGGATTCTACATATTCAAGAGGCTGAACACAGAAAAAGTTTTACCAACTACTAATCTTTTGTTGAGATGATTTACTTTTCTTCTTTAGATGAGCTTAAAAAAACAAAACAAAATTTATAGTAAATTAGAAATATAGAGTTTCTAAAACTCAAAGAATCAAGTTTATCTAAAGAATAAAAGTAAATTTTAGTTTTTAAATTTCATTTCAAAACTTTAGAGTTTGAGTTGGGCTCAAAACTCAAAAATCTTTTGCAGAACGTTGCCTTGAAATTTTGAGTCATCTCAGCTGTTTTTTGTCTTTTTTACAGTGTAAAGTGATTCATACTTTTACCAACTTTTAATTTTTTTTAAAAATATTTCTACATTTTGTCGGTGGCTCGTCCTCTTCAGTCTCCATAAACTCACTATGGATCCCAAATCTAAAAGATAAGCCTTCAGGGAAAAGAGAGAATTTCATTGATGTTGTTTTTTTTGTTTGTTTGTTTGTTTTTTGACCAATTGGCTCTTTTCGTTGTTAAGGTTACTGACCCCTGCACTAGACTGACACATTTTGTCTTCTAATCTTTTTCTGTCTCCTCACAGAAAAGTTACCAGAAACTTACCAAAAAGTTACAGGAAAGTACCAGCTGCACAGCCGCACCTGTCTCGGGTGTGAACGGCTGAATGTGTGAGTTTAAGGCATCACATGCTCACCTGTAAGACCCGAACATGACTTTCTCTCCGTCTACCAGCATGTATTTGGAGCACAGGGACCCGGGCAGCTTTCCAAACGACAGGGCCAGCCCTGCGCCTTTCACCATCCGCACACGGAGATTCTGCAAAAGAAAACACCCGCTTTAATCACATTTCAGCGGGCTTAGCATCACTACAGTGAGCCTGAGTAAACTCACTCAGCCACAGATATCACGCAGCCTCTGATATATCATGCATGACTGACTTCAGGAGATGCCAAGTCAAACTGCGCCGTCACACCTTCCAACAACGCTCTCGATAAATAAAGGGTAAAACTCAAAACCCTTGAGCCACGAATGTTTACTTAAAGGGAAGAG
>JAJHUR010115727.1:555-18182 GCA_027495735.1 Lutjanus campechanus | reverse complement strand
AGCAAATTCACCGTCTGTCAGACAAACTCTGAACACACCAGCAGTGACAGGTAAGGAATGGTTTTACTATTAGAAAGTAATGTAGAAGCAAAATAATTACTTTTCTTGCTGCATAATGTGCAAGGTAATGACATCCCAAGTTATGAATAATGCATTATTTTGTCAGTAACCTCCCTAACACTGCAGCTGGAACTGATGCCTTTTTACCCTCCTAACAGGACCTTTGGATTCAGTGAGGGGAAGCAATGATTATCTCTGTCAGACATCAGTCCAATCAGAGCAAGAAATCTCAACGAATACTTGAATGCTAACATTTTTATGCCCCCCTAGTACTTACCTCTGGTGCCACCCTCAGGCCAAGATGCAATATTTGCACACACAAAAACATGAAATCTAATAGGCAGATTGTTGTTGAGAAAATGTAGTGCTTTCCATTGATGCCAGCATAAGATATGATGTTAAACTTAAGACAAGATAGTGATAAATCGGTCCAACTGTTTTAGCTTAGATGGTGTAATTAGATTGTTTGATTAGATAATGATGCAAAAAATGTCAACATCTACCAAATACTGAGAATATTAATGCATACAGTAGATTGGTCCAAGAATAAAATGAGGGTCGATTGAATGAGTGTTTTTTGTGTTTGTGGGAGCCTTTAACCATTTTGACTTCAGCTCAAAATTATGCCAGAAACCATCTTACCGTGAAAGACACACAAAAAGGAAACAAAGGTCATTAGTAGTTGTTCTTTAAAAAACGTTTTTCTATCTATATGTATCTATAATCCCTGATTCTCTGATTGGTACTGAAAGGAGATGTATGAGGTTCTTACTTTTATGATCGCATTTACAGACAAAACATGCTGACAATAGTCTATTGAAGTCTGGCAAATATGTATGAGAGAGAGTTTGACACAGGCTTTTTATATGGTACCATATGTTTCAGCTAGTAAGACATCAGGTAAGGACTTTCCAACACCAATGAAACATCTGCTACAACACAGACCATTAATTAATCAGAGGAATCCTTGATACCTCCTTATATTTCAAGCTTTGTGTGACACAGGCCTAGATATTAATGTCTGATATTTTTTATAGCTATCATTACAGTATTTCATGCAAAACATTTAAAATGATCAATGTTTTTAATTCATTTATTGCCCAGTCACGGACACAATGAATCAATACATTGATATTCAAATCCTGTTCTCATAAAACCACAGTAAGAAGTGCAGTCTGATGTAGGGAAATGGTGCTCTGCTGCACAGTGATGTTACCGTTGTTTGTCGCAGCTGAAAGCTCGTGGAAAGCTGCAGGATGAAAGAATGTGAATAAGAAGGGGGAAAAAAATTCAATAAGTGTTTCCGCCCGGTTTCGAACCGGGGACCTTTCGCGTGTGAGGCGAACGTGATAACCACTACACTACGGAAACGGATGGGCAGAGAGGGTCACGTCACTGGTAATATTTTTTTTCTCACGTGCATGTGGCAAAATTAAATACACAAATATCTTTTGTACTACAATGCACTTCAAACTGTAAGTATACTGTAGGAAGTGTTTCTGATGTAATGTCAACAGTTTATTAACAGTTTATTAACTGTTTAACGTGAAATCACCTCTTTACTTTATCCAAAAGCGGGAAACAGCGCCACCAAAATCCCGCTTGTGGCCAAAAATATATTACATCCGTAGTGATAAGAACAACCATTGAGAATGAATGGGAAAAGTTAAGGGATTTAAGCTCTACTGTTCCGCTAGTAGAACTCTATATATATAATTCAACAAGAACAAGCAAGTACTGACTTTATGTGAACATTTAATGTACCTAACACGCAATTAATGATATTGTCTGATGTGATGGAGGAGGATGAGGAGTTGGAAAGAGGCATTAAATCTGTCTCCTAGTTTAATAAACAAAGAAACGTAATGCTGTCTTATTCTCACACTCACCTCAAGAATTAACACGTCAGCAATGATGGCAAGTGTTTTCTTTTTTGTAGTGTTTTTAGCATTTCTGCTGCTAAGCATGTACAATCCATCCTGTGTGTTTCATCTAGCAAATCACGGAGTGGCGTTCTTTTTGTCTTTTGCACACTAGTGTCCTGGTTAAAATAGGGTTTTTTGCATTATCCTGATTATGTTTAGCACATATAAACAGCTTACCCCAGTTTCAGAAACCTAGATAAGCTAACTGGAGCACTCCAATATAAACCAGGGTACTGCTGCAACACACAGGTCAACTTCATTGTCACATATATAATTATACATAACATACAGTGAGATTCAGTCTTTGCATTTAACCCATTTAGAGAGCAGTAGACAGCCGCTGTGCAGCACCTGGGGACCAAGGAGCACTGACATACCTGTTTTTGATGATGGGAGAAACCGGAGCACCCAGAGGAGAGCGATGCAGTCAGGGGGAGAACATGTGTAAGGCCGTGTTCAAACCGGGATTTGAACTCACGACTTTCTTGTTGAGATGAGACAGCACTCACCACTGAGAACCTGTAATAAAATAGTTAGGTACATTGTCGTCAGTCACATAAGGTAAAGGTCAACTACTGTCACATTATACAGTGAGATTCATATATGCAATGTTATTTGCAAAAAACTTAATCAAGTTGACAAGGTAAAACATTCAATATTTTGTCAAAAAAGTTTAGCAAATTATCACAATAAATTAAGAAGCTATGCAGAAAAGAGTGTTTATTTTCAATAGGTAAATTAAATGGAAATGGATGGTTTCATTAATATAGCACTTGTACTCAAAGCCCTCGCACAACTACAGTCACATGCACTCATTCTCAAATTGATGGTAATCAATAACAGTTATCCGGGGGAATTTGGTTTCAGTGTCTTGCCTCAGGACACTTCGGCATGTGACATGGAGAGGCCGGGGATCGAACCTACGATCATGCGATTAGTGGACGACCTGCCCCACCTCCTGAATATGACATCCAGATTCAGATCTAAGATTCTGAAAAACAAGTCAATAATAAAAAAGAAGCCCATTCACCAACAGTGTTTAATGTATATGTAACGAATGACTTTTCATACATTCATGAAGATCTTCCCTTTTTTTCATTTTGTTTTTCAAAATAAGAGTATGAGCCTGCAGAGCACTCTTGAATACAAGAGCCCCATCTGCTGGAGTTAATCAGCCCTGTGAAAACACAGTAAATCCTCAAGCCTGTCGGTGCACTTGCATGCTGGGAGAAGGCACAGCATCTGAAGTAATTACAGTTAGCTCCACCTTTACCAGATGTAATATTTAGCTTCAAAGAAGTCATTAAAGTTGTTATACTTGAAAAAAGATGGTTTTATGTACATCAGCTCCTATTAATAAAAAATTATACATTTAAATTGAACAAAAAAATACTGTAATTGAGTATAAAGTAGACTAATATCTCGTCTCCTGTAGTGGCCGTAGTGTGGTAACAGCTGAGTATGTAAAGACCTGCAAGAAAACATCTTTTGGAAAACCTGTTATCAGTAAAGCTGTTTACACCTCTCATATAACCAGCACTATAATGACAGCGTGGCTTCAGGCCCTCTGATGAGCTCATTACTACACACTGTTGACAGAGGTGTTAAAACACGAGTTATAACTAGAAGATGAAACCACGAATTTCATCCTGCTGTTGAAAATATTCAGTGTTCGATGCACAGACATTATCAAAACACAGCTCCAAGCACAATCAGTAGTTTACGCTGGTGACTGGGACTGTTGGGATACAATGGACCTTTTTAGATGATCTATAGTACATAGTCTAAAGTGCATTTAACGGTGCATAATCTGGGCGCAAAGTAAGGTGCAAAGGAGTTAAATTTCGTTTCTTAATCATAGTGCGTTTTGGGAGTAATATTAATGAAACCAATCAGTGTCATCATGCATTCTCTTTTAGAGCTGGTGCGCCTGCCTGTGGCACATTGCTATCAAAACGATGGATTCCGCAAGTGCAGGTACAGCGGTTAAAGGGATAGTTAACCCAAAATTGAAAATTCAGTTATTATCTACTTACCCGCATGCAGATTGAAGGTCAGGTTTAGGTTTTTTTACTCCACAAAACACTGCTGGAGTTTCATGGGAAAACAGCACTGCAGAATCCCAAAAAATGAAAGTGAATGGTGACCGGGTTTCAAATGTAAAAAAACAAAAAAAAAAACACAACAATTTTTTAATTCAATTTTGACATTACATTTGACAGACTTAACTATCCCTTTAACCCGTGGGTTGGGTCAGGCGGGCCAGGTCATAAAAACCTTGTACCGTCATTAGGTCAGAATTTCAATTTGTCCCATACTTAGGTTTATGACAGGATAACTGAAAAACTAATAATATTACCATCAGTCTCAGCTGCAAAAGTTAGCATGCTAACATGCTAAACTAACCACGGTCAACATATCTGCTATTCATCTACATGTTAGCATGCAGATGTGAGCATTTAGCTTAAAGCACTGCTGTGCAGTACAGAATCACAGAGCCGCTAGCATTGTTGTAAAACAGTCTTATTAAAGGTGCAGTATGTAAGAATTGGTTCCCTTTCAAATTCATACTCCAAACAAATAGAGGGCAGCATATCACCAGAGTAACCGCTAAATGCTGCTAACTAGGGCTGCCCTTAGTTAGTTCACTGCAGTCCTATTGTTAGATGACTGTGCCCCAGACTGGGAGTTCAGAACACCGCCGGAAGAAGGAGGTTTACTGACCTTAGGTGTGGAGGGGTGCTAGAATGGGCACCAGAACCAGAGCTGGGTAAGAGGACAACAGAATCCGGCTCAGCAGCCTCACGATGACTGAGACCGAACACAGCCTCCGAGTCCGACAGAGGCCAGTTTGACGACAGGGAGTGCAGTACTGTGTTGATTTGCAGCAGGTGCATCCAGGACTCTGACTCCGGGGACGATGTAGACATGGTGGGTTCAGGAGAGTTGTGAGTTGGGACAGGAGTGAGCGGGAGGTCAGGCATCAGTCAGCACCCACCTCCTGAGGCCTGAGTGGGAGTTACAGCAGGGCCAGCCCCAGGGTGCCAGGAGCCAAACCTGCGAAGAGGACCACCACAGTGTTGTTGGTCTGAAAGTAAACTGGACTCACTATCGCCTCCTAAAATATAAAGTGGTATTACAAGACAGGATAGGCTTAGGATAGCTAGGTAGCATGCTAACTTCAGTAGATATCTCTGCAACACAATACACAGTCTGTGATGTAACATCAAAACTGTAAATTCTTCACATTTTTTTTGACGATTCACTTATTTTTTCAGTGTTTTAAACTAAAATTCTTACATGTTGCTTGTTTAAACAAACAGACTCGATCCTGCACATTCTGTCATTATATTTAGATTTACAGATTGACTTTTGGGTGAATCTGAGCAGAGCTCCTCATTTTCATTTCAGCTCCCTCTGTTGACATTAATCAGGTGACACAGCTCCGTAGGAATAATCCATAACACATCATCAGTTCTTCTGTAGCATGAAAATCATGCCATCTAATTTAATTTATGCAGTGACTGCTTACAAGTAATGCAGTCATTATTGCTGAATACAGCGTGCAGAAAAATGAGTCATCTTCGAAGGTTCAGAAGTCCACCTCTTCCTGATACAAAATTAGAATTGAAACCAATCAGTCATGCCACTCCAGACTAATCTGAAACCGGCAAAATTACACAATCAAGGATTTTGTTTTTTTCGCCTGTAAACAAATTAAAAATGAACTCGAGCAGCGAGGGGGCTGTGGGAGCAGCTAATGAGTTTGTTACTTCATCTGCGAGCTCAATGTATTGTGATTGTGATGTTGTGAACAGTAATGATGAGTGAAATGTGAAGGTGTTTGCAATATTTCTTGTGATAATAAATCCCAGAAACAGGCTATCCATGCCAGATGATCCGTCTGAAAGCTCTTTGAACATTTGTCACTTGATTTGAATGAAAAACCCTTTCAAAGTGATTTCACACACTCATCCTGTGCTTACACACACATTACTGAATATTATGTATCCTTACATAAACATAACAGTATAGTCATCTGCCCGTGTATAGTTCAGCAGTAATTAACTGATTAATTGTTCTCTCGTTCCTCCAGTCCATACATTTTCCTAAACAGAGGTGGGATCAAGTAATAGTTTTGAAAGTCACAAGTAACTTCTCAAGTCTTTGCAACACAAGCAAGTCCTGAGTCAAGGTTGACAAGTCCCAAGTCTTAAACTGTGAGTTTCGAGTCCTAAAATAGTCATAATGTAATAGTGACAGTTACTTCTCTTTTAAGCTAATATTAGCTAAGCAGCAGCTTGCTAATTATGATAGTATTAGTCTCAGTTTATGACGTTTTATTACAACATTCAGGAACAAAGACCACGCCTCCGACAGATTTATTTCCACACAAGTACTAAGCACACCTCATCCGTTTCCTCACCCTTTGACCCGGTTTCCACATCCCTCCCTCCCCAATCCACTCTTCTTCTTTTTTTTCCTTCTCTTCTCTCTTTGCTTGAATACAGGAACCACAGGGGCTCCGAACACCAGAAGACTGCAAGAGACCACACTGCCACCCAGAGTCTCAATCCCGCCTGGTTCCAACCGGTCCTACGGCCAACAGCCAACTCCCACGACACCAATCCATCCTTCCAACACCTTAAACCCTACATCCCCTCCCACATTTCCTCCCATCCCATATATCCCTCACCCAACACCCCTCATTCCTCTGCCTTCATCCTGCATCTCACATCCTTTTACCATCATCCCTCCATCCATCCCTTAAACCCCTTCCCTCCTTCCCACATCCCCCTCTAGACCCCTACCTCATCATCCAAGCTCTCCTCCATCCTCAATAACCAATAAACTGTTCAAATGCATATCTTTGTTAGTGAAAGCATTTATTGTGCAATTTTACGTTGTTGTTTGCAATTTTCTTTTGTAATTTTTTACCTGCAGGTTTTGCATACTGCAATGTGTTTATTATTGACCACCTCATAGTTTTTGTATACCGGCTAAATTATCTTTGGTGTCATTTTTTTCAGCTCTCCTGAAAACTTGACTGGATGCTCTCAGATTGGTTCAAACAAAGTGGATCTGGGGAACTGAGTGTCGACTCGCTGAGAATGAACAGTGTTACTGTTAGCGGATTCAGGAAATGAAGAGAAATGAACTGATTGGTGGATTCACACTCTTTAAATGACAGACTTTTTCATCCTTGGGTTTGGGGGAAGGTCTCAATATCAATATCTTCAAATGAAAAGGCTGAAGTCCAAGAGGAGTCACACGTCACTCGTGTTAAAGTCCAAGTGAAGTTACAAGTCTTGTTTGATTATGTCGAGTCTAAAGTCATCAAATCTGTGACTTAATTCTGACTTGGGTCCAGTCATCTGACTCGAGTCTACAACTCGAGGAAATAAGAAGAAAAATGCAGATTATTGGTATTGAAAATAGTCATTAGCAGCCCTAATACTCCTTTAAAGACACATTAACGCAGCATATATGGACGTCAGGTTACTTTGATTGGAGGTAACATCTGCCCATGACCTACAGAGGATTAATACATTCAGCTGAAAAACAACAAAAAACACTGAATTAATTAGACAATTTTTCAAGTAAAAAACAATTCTGGCTCAGTTTTTCTGAATTAACGAGATCATTTTTCATCTAAGAAACTAATTCTGCTGTTTTTCTAAATCAATTGTATAAATTTTCATGTGCATTTAATATGAAAAATAATCAGAAATTCAGCCTTTTTTTAATATATATATACAGTATATATATGAAGCGAGAACCAGAGCAAAATATTTTCTGTAAGTGAATGCAAAATGGTCTCCCCGTTTGTTTATATTAAACTACACTTAAAAGATGTGAGTTTGTGGCATCTTCTTTGTAATGTAACATAAACCTTCTATTAGCCATTTTAAAAGTGACATGATAAATATTCAGGGCACATCCTGCTGTGAAAAGGGTTATTACCCCCTCACATTAGGTATCAGCTCTGCATATGCTCCAATAAATCACTGACTATCAAGTCATTCCACTTTAGTCTTAATGAGCTCACAGCACTGCGTGCATCCTGGGAACGCTACAAAATGCTGACATGTATTTAACGTCTTTATCTTGTTTCATTTTCACGTAACCGCTTTACGTTCTCGGCACCAGACCTGTGATGTCTGTGATAAAAGTTCCCCACAGGAACGGTTCAGTTTATTTAATCTGATCTGAATCAGTTATTCAGCATTCTCATTAACATTCTACCACAAACAACATGTTGGTGTGTAAAATACTCTGGATGTATGCCAAGAAAAAGATGGGGGTTGAGGTTTTGCTCACCGAGAGTGTCTTTTAGATTATGGATAAAATAAAATTAAGATTTGTTGATTTTATTATTTTTTATCATCTTTGCCAGCAGAAAACCTTGTGTAATGCTATAATTTTGTTGCACTTTTATGTAGCCATTTGACAACAAGGCTGTATGGCAGCAGCAGGTTTGCTCATTAAAGCTATCCATGTTTTCATTTATTACTCAACTGTTTAATGCCACCATAAAATCACAGTAGTAAACTGGCCTACATAAAGAGAGTTAAAATATGCTTACGAGTCAACTGCAGCAATAAATCAAAGCACACACACACACACAGAAATGCGGGTAGAGGAGAGACTCAGCAGCAGAGCAGAACACTCACACTGAACAAACAGGAGATGAACGCAAACAGCACAGTGACAAAAGTACTCTTGTTTATTATAATGATCAATGGTTGCCACATTACAAAGTTATCAAAGGGAGGAATGGAGGGCGGGGCACAGCCTGTAAAACAACATTACTACGAACAAATAAAAAGAAACGTGGGTGATAAAAAATATAGCTCATCTTAAAGGACGCTCATTAGATGTTAGACCTTTCTTCCATTTCTTTAGTGTGACTCGGTCACGTTCTCCTCAGGTCTACAGCAGGCCTTGTCTCTTCAGATCCTCGTAGGTCTTCTTGTTGACCACATTTCCGCTCGAGTCCTCGTACTCTTCCTGAAACACACACAAGCCGTACAATGAGCACTTTATTTGAAGGGGTGTCGTAAGACTGACGTGACACCATTATAACCACCTATGTAACACCTGTCACAAACAAAACGGAGTCTTGAATGATTGTTTATGACTGTTTTCATTTGGTCAGTTTTGTCACTTCCAATGCAAAGTTGACATTATTTGTCTTTGTTATAACAACTTGACTTGACAGAAATGTCTTTGACAACTTGACATTAACCAAGACAGCAATGTCTTCTTTATGACATCTTGACATTAACCAAAACAACATAACCTGTCATATACATGCCACAGCAGGCCTAATTATCTAACTATTTAGCTTTACACATATAAGCAGTACATTAAACTGTCATATGTGGTTGGTTTTGACATTGGCTGTCACAAGATCATTATGACAGTCATGATTTTTTTTCCTTGGACACTGTACATTGTCTTGGTTAATGCAATGTTGTTATAACAAAGACATTTGTCTTGGTTAATGTCAAGTTGTCATAAAGAAGACATTGTTGTCTTGGTTGTCAAGATATCTGCAGATTATACTCTTCCTGAAAAACATAATGAGCCATTAGTCATACAATGAGCACTTTATTTGAGGGAGTGTTCATAAGGCTAACATGACACTGTCATAATCATGACGCGACACCTGTCGTAATCATCTTTATGAATATTTGAATATGACTGCGGTCAAGTGTAATTTGGTCTATTATGTCATTTTTATTGCAAAGTTGATATTTTTTAAGATGTTTTTGTTATGACAACTTGACATTAATCAAGACAGCAATGTCTATGTTAGGACAACTTCACATTCTGTTGTCTTGGTTAATGTAAAGTTGTCATAACAAATGCACTGTTTTATTAATGTCAAGTTGTCATAACAAAGACAATGACAATGTCTATGTCTATGTTATGTCTATGTCTATGTCAATGTCCATGTTATGACAACTTGACATTCTGTTGTCTTGGCTAATGTCAAGCTGTCATGACAGACACTTGTTTTATTACTGTCAAGTTGTCATATCAAAGACAATGACAGGTTATCTTGTCTTGGTTAATGTTAAACTGTCATAATAAGGACATTGTTGTCTTATTAAAGTCAAGCTGTCATAACAGATATTGACAGGTTATCCTGTCTTAGTTAATGTCAAGTTTTCATAACAAAGACATCTCAAACAATGTCAACTTTGCATTAGAAACTACATAACTGACCAAATGACACTTAATGGCATCAGTCATAAACATTCATAAAGACTAATTCATGTTCAAGACAGATGTCATGTCACAGTTATGACACTGTCATTTCTGTCTCATGAACACCCCTTCAAATAATGTGTTACTGCATGGGCATTATAAACACAAAGCATTTCTGGCTCATCTGTTGTCCTGATTCCACTGGTGTAGACTCACCTCTGTGTCTGGCTGCCACCGCTCTGATGCCTTCTGGGACTTCAGCTTCGCCCACACTGGAGTAACGAACAGACACAAAACACGCATTGAGACCAAGTTCCAAAAATTCTTCAAAGAAAAAGATGCTCATAACAAGACAAAGGCTCTTACAAGAGACGGCGTCTTCAATCTGTGTGACGTTGGCAAAGTGAGCGGTGTTGGGGATTCCCAGACAGCGCATGCCGTGAGCGTGCCTCCATTCCTTTAAAAAAAAACAACACACACTTAATGTCACAAGAAATGTACTGTGTTGATGTATTTTGTTGATTTTGACAAGCTGACAATCTGTTAGGAGACCTGAGGATGTTAACTGAATGTACTGAATGCAGTGAAAATGACAACATACTGCAAAGTGCCTCTGGAAGGCTTTGGGTCCCCTGTAAGTGTAGTTCCCACAGATCTCACAGTTGTAGTTGATGTTCAGGCCGTGGAGTTTATAGAGCCAGTACGGGATCGGCTGGAGGGAAGAAAACAGCAGTCAGCGAATGCACGATCCAGTTCAGACAAGGAAATAAACCATACACAGGCACAATACAAAGAGAACAGTGTAAGGACACAGTTTTACAGTGCCAATAGATCATATTTAGAGCTGCAGGAGGCAATATGAACATACACAATGTAAAACCTTCTGCCTCTCTCTGCTGCCTGGTATGACTCTGCTAAGCCCCTCCCACTAAATAACACCCAAACATGAACATGCATTATACTGGGCTTGAAGAGGAACATCGAGATGTTTGTGAATGGTTAAGAAACGGTTTCAGTTCAATACTGATCCCTTTGTATGAGCTAAATAAGCAAACAAGACCATCAGTAATAAGACTGGCTATTTCTATACGGTTTGTCTTAATGCCTGCTACCAGGTTGGTAGATTTTTATTTTGATATTTTCATCTATTTTCACGGTTTAGTCTACAGGGGCCTCAAAAATCAAGACAATATGAAAAGTCCTCATATTAGCTTTAACCCATTATGGTACACATTGTGATGCCAGTGGGTTAAAAAAAAAACAGCTGTGTAACATTTAAATGCTTGTTTTCAGTTTCTTGGTGTGTATTTTTTCTGACATACAGTATGGTGCCACCATTTGTTGTGTTGCTGCCAATCTTTGGCTCACTGCTTATGAGTTAAAGTAAAATAAAAACAGCTAACAATGCATTTTGCAACCTATCTTATACTTGTTGAACAGTATATGCACCTAAATTCACAATACCAGAAATGTCATGGTGGAATTTCAGGTGGTTTTTCAGGGCAACATTTACATTTTAAGAGTTCTCTGTTATTTAATTATCAGATAAAGTACAACTGACAGAAAGGTAAAGCGGTGAAAATAGAGTGCACACTTTAACTGATACTCGTTGATTTTTTTTTGGTGTCTCAAATCCATTTAGCTGCTGACCCTGTCCACAGCAGCACTTTTTCTTTTTTAGCTTCCTACACCGGTACTCCTTCTGTTTCTCCACACTGCAGGTGTGTCGAGCGCCATCTACTGTAGGTAATACACTGACTATGGATAAGTATCTCATACAACCCCATTTCAAAACATCCGAACTATCCCTTTAAGCCACTGGAAGTCAGCAAAAACAAGATTTTCATTTAGTTCAATCATGTGTCACATACGGGGTCATGCTTTGACAGCCCATTAAGCCAGATGACTGCTAATTTTGAGTCCAACACCAGTCAGGTGACATTTTGACTGTTGTATTTGCGTTATGTTGGCAAGACTACAGGAGTGTCTCCTCACCTTGCCGTCCCAGCCCAGCGGCAGGTTCTTAGGGTTGTAGATGATCTCGTTGTCCTCGTCTTCGCTCTCGCTCTCGCTGAGCTGCTCCTCCTCCTCTTCCTCGCGCTCCTCTCCGGTCCGGGCCTGTTTCCTCTGGACGTTCTCGTGGGTCAGCTGCCTCTGCTCCTGTAACCGCCGACGACACCCGGCTGTTAAAACCCGCCGTACCTGAGCAAACTTTCACCGCGCTATTCTCAAAATGTTGGCGCCGACGCATTCATTTATGATTTCAACAGCAGAATGAAGCTGGTGGTAGTGACTCACCCCGAGGGTCTCCACATATTCATAGACTTGAGCCTCCAGGAAGGCAATTTCCTTGTTACGCTCGGTGTCTCTGCAGAAGTGATGGATGGAAATTGTTATGAATTATGTAATGAACACTATCATAAGACACTGTCAGCATTACACTGAATTTTTTAACACCCACTTACTTTTTAGGGCCTTTGGCTTTGGGATTCTTGGCAAACAGTGACGGGTCCAAAGACTCCAGGGATTTACCCTTTGTGCTGAAGAGCCTCTGAGCTCTCTCCTCCAGAGTCCTGTCCAACACACACAGTCAGTCAGTCAGTCAGTTGTCCTACCTGTGTGCATGTGTGACATGATCTCTACTTGGTCTAAACTTATTGTTCACATTCAAGAGATTTAAGTTACAGTGCCTGGTACAGACTGCTATGAAGGTGATGGGGAGGTCTGAAAAACTCTCCCTTCAGTCCATCTATGAGCAGTCTGTACTCAGGCAGGCGCAGAGGGCATAGTCAGACCCGTCCCACATCCGTCACACGGAACATGAGCTCTTGCCTTCGGGTAGAAGGTACAGAATCCCAAAATGCAAACTGAACCGTTTTAAACACTCTTTTGTACCCACCTCCACCAAAATTTAAATAATTTTAGATAGTTCTTGAGCTGTGTACGCTGGGTAGAGTGCAATAATTTGGTGTTCTGTTTGTCTTTGTTTTTATCCTAGCCGGGTTCATTTTATTTATTTATTTTTTAATCTTTTATAGGATGTGTCATGAGTGTATGTACATGTACATCTCTAGCTGTCACATGTATATTTATTGTCTGCAAGGGCAGCTACTTATATGCACTGTGAGTCCATGACAAATTTCCCCTAGGGGACAATAAAGTATATTCTATTCTATTCTATTCTCCTGTTCCATGTCCTTGCTTGTGTTCTGAATGAAAACTTTACAAATGACACAACAGTCAAATGACTGAGGTGTCTTAAGGACATTGCACTCTGCATTTTTAATAACCTCAAATTTAAAAAACAAGACAACATTTACAATAATTACATTTTATATGTTTTCAATCATTTTCAAGCCAAGTTAATAAGCAAACATGATTAAAAAAAACTGTTAATTGTGCCAATTAGGGCCACAACTAACAACTACTTTCATTGTCGATCAATTGGTCAATTGTTTCCTCGATTTATTAATCAATAGTTGTTTGTCAGAAAATGGTGAAAAATGGTGAAAAATGGCGATCAGTGTTTCCCAAAGCCCAGATGACACCCTCAGATTTCACTGACAAATAAGGTTTTGCCCACAACCCAAAGATATTCAGTTTAAAGGTCCAGTGATTTGGTATTACATATCAGCTGCCCTGCTGTCTAAATGTTGGCATTGGCCATTGAAAAACACATATCATTCTTCACACATTCCAAACAGATGTCTTCAATGTTATTTTCTGTGTGCAAACATGCTCACCCTCCACATTTCAGTCCCAGCGCCATGAGGGCAGACTTCAATCTGTCCAGACCCAAGGAAGCCAACTCCTGTGGAGAGGAGGAAGAAGAAAAAAAAAAACACATTAGCAGAGGTATGAATGAGCAGTCTTCGTATTAATATTAAAAGATGGAGCACATTATGTTTTACCTCCCAGGAAGAGAAAGCAGAGAGGTCCAGATGAGCCCCAGCATGTGTCAAAGCACTGCTCGTCTCTTTCTACAATTTAAAGAAGGAAATAAAAACATCAGATGAAATGTAAGACCATAACACTGACCATTATCACATCACAAATTTTAAAAAAGCATTTGAGGAGAACTCACGGGCCAGCCTGGGAATGTCCCCATCTCCCATTTCTTCTCAAAGTCTAACAGCACTTTGCCGTAGAGCTCGTTCTGGTCCAGCAGAGGTTTGACCCGGTCTGTGTAGTCCTGCAGGTACTCCAGCAGCATCTCCAAATACCTGCACACACACACACACACACACACACATTACATCACATTAGTCCATCAGCGCAAAACATACACATCTAGTATCTAGATATCACTTAAATGTTGAGGATATATTCTCCCTAAAGTTGTATACAGATGTTAGCAGTAAGTTCTGGTGGACCTACTTTTTGTATTCAGCGTTCTTCCTGTCTTTGGGGATGTCAAACAGCTGATCGAATGAAGACAGGTAGGTGATGTACTCCAGTTTCTGTCGGGGAAGAGTAAAGATTGTGGTCAACAAAAAAAAATAGCTACTTCAGTTTGGAGGCGCAGCATTTAAATTATTCAGACTTTAAAAGGATCGTCACCTCAGCTCCCTTCAGGTTGATGTACTTCAGGTAGCAGTCGTGGAGGTCGAGGTAGCGGCCGTATCCTTCCTCGTCGGTGAACTCCACCAGGTCTGTGGAAGATACAGATTTCACAGACCTCAGACCTCAGACCTGACTCACAGAACCAACTACTGAATGAACAGGTAGTACAGAAGGAGGAGGTGTAGTGACGAGGGGGACGAGTCTGTTCTGCATGATGAATTCTTTTATTGACATTACGTGATGTTGTCTTATTTCATCCCTTTCATTTGTTTGTATCGACGAGACAACATCATGTAATGTCTCTGCATTCTCCTCCATCTATTTTCATTTCTTCTCACGGTCATGTTTTTCTTGTTTTCCTGTTCTTATCGCTTTTACTGTTGTCTTATTTTTTATTATGTTTTCGTGTCTTTTGCTTGTGTCTTCAATTTTTGCTTCTGTTTGGCCTTATTGTGTTGGCCTGCTGTTGTTATTTTGCCTCCTGGGTATCCCGCTCTTCTGCTTTGTCTGTCAAAGTACTTTGTAAACTCTGTTTTAAAAGGTGCTTCATTAAAAAAAAGTGAAAAAAAGTGCCAATGTGAAAGGGGCTGCTGTCCGACTGCAACATTACTGTTTTGCTTCACTCTCACGACATCATTTTTAGCTGCAGCAGGCAGCTGTTTTCTTAGAAAACACTCCAAAGAGCCTCTGTACACAGCCTGCTCAGCACCAGCAGACTGACACAGTTAAAGACCAGCTGATGAACATAGTGGAACATTTAGCAGCTAAAGAGTCAGTCAGTCACTTCTCTCCGGAGTTTGTGGAAACTAAAACAAGAGCTAATAGAGGGTGAATATTGACTTTCATCAGGTGGATACAAACACGACTCCAAATGGATGATACTGTTGCTCCCTAACTGCTAGATGTGTAAATACGCAACTGCAACTGCAAACAAGTTCATCATATCAAGTTAAGATGTGCTGATGTGTCAATGTTGTGTTTACAATGACAAAAAAGTTAGTTATTGCAAGTTTAACGAGAGTTTAGAGTTGTAGCAGTTAAACCATCTTCAAGAAGTGGGTTATTAAATGTTCAAACTTCTCATCCACTCAACAAATCAGCATTGTGTTTTTGGATGGAGAATGAAGCAAACGACCATGGATATTTTACCAGCATTTGACTGGTGCTTATTTTGTAACCTGTTCATGGTGGTTCCCTAACAAATTTTTGCACAAGCGCTCTTGGAGAACTGTGTTGGAACCGTTTTATTTTCACTCGTAATACAATAAGAAATCTCAATTTTCGCAGAGCTCTTTTGCACTCAAAAGAAAATTTTCTGTTTGACTGCATGATTTGATGATACAATGACACCTTATACCTTCCACACAGGCTTCATAAAAGGGTTTATCAGAAATACCAGGTTAGTAAGGCATTTGTCCTCTATTATCGGTGATACAGAAAATTTATTGCAGCTAATTAACTGCTCTGAATTTCTTCAAAGAAAAGAAAAAGAAAAGAAAAAATTTTAAGTTATAAAAGAGCCAGCTGATAAACACTTTTGTTAAGACCAGTTATAAAGAGGTCACAGTGCGAGGTTTGGTGAAGACAACCATGACAAAGATCTACTGTTCTGAGATGGAAATTATAAGAAACGTTTGAGCTGCTTTTAGACGTACTTTGAGCCTCCTCGCTGGGGTTGTCTCTGGCCTTCATCAGCTCCTCAAACTCTGCAGACATGGGAATGGAAATCTGCAAGGAACACATGACCGCATCGGTGTTATTTATCCGTTTCAAAAGTTTTACATAGTCAAATCTGACCATCAACAAGAGACAGGCAAACTACCTCATTTGGGTGCTTTCTGTGAAACTCCTTTATCTGTTTCAGTCTGTTGTAGAACTCTGCAAACTCGTTTGGTCCCGAGATGGCAGCAAGTTCATCCCTCCTCATTCTGTCAGAAAGAAAGAGGGTAATTGACTATCCTGCACGCAATAAACACAAAAAATAACTTATGTTATTATGAGTAAGTTTCCTGTTTCCAAGTTGATAAAAAGAAACTGCGAGGAGTACGATAATCCCTCGACAACACCTGTAATTTGAAGAAGGACCATTCTACCACATTTGGATAAACTCGAGCAGGTTAGTCACATTGAAAAAAACTTACCCGTCTTTGTCTTCATAGGAGTCTCTGAGATTTGCGCTCACTTCCATATACCTCTGTAAGAAGATGGACAGACTGTCAGGCTGGATTTGTTTTCACGTTGAACATGAAAACACAGCTGTATAACTAAGTCACTGAACTCAGACCTGCATTCCTGTTTTACATGGAGAAACTGTGTCAGTTAACTACTTTCTGACTACTGTTCTTCAAACTAAAACATTTAAGAATGTTCCCGTTTGGTTTACGTGCAAAGTTTGACTCAAGAGCAATTTTGAATTGTCAGGATATTCTGTTAAATGCAGTACATAGCAAAGTGATTTACCTGTTTACAATTAAAGCGATATTCCACTCTTATGGTAGGATGTAAACATGGCATTGATCCCGCGATATTTCCACACGTGTCCATTAAGATATATACGAAGTCTCGTGAGATCGACGCCATGTTTACATCCTACCTGCTACATGCTACAGTTGACATTTCGGCTAAAAACATGGCGTAAATAGCGTCTTTTGTGGTTAAACTTTAATGTCGCGGCTCACGGACACTTGGATTACACCACACAAGCAGGATGGAGACATTTTGTGTTTGTTTTGTGTGCTTTTTTTAAACGTTTTATCCATGGCCACCATTCACTGCCATTGTACTGGATGAGGCTGCTACCCTGTTTCTCCTAAAACTCCAGGATTGTTGTGTGAACTGAAGATCTTCACCCATCATCACTTC
>JAJHUR010115726.1:7780-21911 GCA_027495735.1 Lutjanus campechanus | reverse complement strand
ACCAACGCAACTGAACTGCTGCAAATAATAAGCAAATTAAACACTTCACTATATATAGATATATATATATATATATATATATATATATATATATATATATATATATATATATATATATATATATATATATATATATATGTATATATAGGAATAAACCCTATATATAGAGAGAATAAAAAAATAAAACTCAAAAGTATTATTGACAAACCTGCTCTTCAAATGAGCTGATGTGCCACCGGTACAGTCTGAGAACATCCAGGAGGCATCCGGCATCAAGTACATCTTCCTCCCCAGGCTCATCACTGGACAGAGCTGTCAGTACACAAACATTATTCACGTCAAAATGATGAAGAAACACTACATGTCCACTATATCATAGAGACTTATATCACAGACTGGTTTTATATTGTTGTAAACAAAGTATTTGGGCTTACTGTCTCATAAAGAATAGTTATAGCATATATAGTATAATTTGAACAAAAGACAAAGATCCCTCTGTGCAAGTTGTGTTCAGGAACATTATCATTAACCCTCGAGACTGGCAGCTTTAATGCCACTCCAGGGGAGGACAAGCTTTGTTTGTTGTGAGAGCTAGGTGGAACTGAAAACGAGGATCATTTTTGTTTTGCTGTCCTGTCTACAAAGACATGAGGGATATACTTTTTACTAAAATGTTCTCCATTTATGTTGAATTCCTTCGGCTTAATGATTCTATGAAAAACTTGAGTTGTGCATTAGGAAGGAAACCGTTTTTGCAGCAGAATTCATTTGCAAAACTTGGGAGAGAAAGCAGAATATTTTGTTTAAGACCGGGCTGTAAAGTAATCTGTAAGTTTGAAATGAAAGGAAATGTAATGACATGTTTGAACTCTACAACTGTACTTCTGGTGTCTTGTATACTTGTGAGGGTTGGAAACTTTGTGTGCAAAATAAATCAGTCAAGTTACCTTTGAGAAGCTGAAGCAGCGTCATGGACAGCTGGTTGTCTTTGCATGACTGGATCGTAGGCGAGCCTGAAAACTTCTCCAGCCAGCCGATGAAGGACGGACATGCTGCCAAACCCTGAAGCAAAGAGTTCAGGAAGCAGGTGTTGCCCAAGTTCAACAGACCAGGAACCATACCTGAAAGAAAACACAAGTCCTTATAAGTTACTGCTTTATAGCTACATTATAATCTGTGTATCACATTGTCACACTGACTCTCACCTCTCTTTCGCTTCTTTCTCTCTGTGATTGGGCCCCACAAAACATAAACTCCAGCTGCAATCGCAGCAGCTATTCCACCAATGACACCCCAGTTCTTTATCATCTTGTTTCTGAAAAGACAAAATGATGTTAATAAAGCACAAGGGATGACTAAAAGAGAAAAGATGGGTAAAGGCAATACGAGATTGAGGAAGGCATGATGGTAACAGTTAAATACAGATTCATACATCACTGCTGTTTTTATTTACACCAGTATCTGGGCACTGTAAATGAAAACAAGTGCATTACTGGCAGCAACACCAACATAATTTCTGATAAAAGCAAGCAGCCTCTTTTTTTGTGTGTGGAAGACAGCTATGTGTCATCTCAACGGGTTCCTGTTAGCATTGTTTTAAAGATCTTTTACTGGGTTTATATTTTCTTATATCTGTTGGTATGCTCCCCTCACTGTCAAACAGAAAAAAGTGAATTGAGATGGTAAAGATATGAAGCAAAATCACAGGTGTTCAGCAGAAAAGTAATCTGTATGAGAAAATAACTAACGTACATAAAAAAGCTAAACAAAGCAGAGTCTGTACTGTTGACATCATCCACATCAGACCTTTGGACTCAAGATTCTCTTTAGCCAAAACCAACACATATAAAAACTCTTCTGAACGGCAAGTCCCTGTCTCATTGTTTGCAATCAAGTTAGCCAGCGTACTCTGATGTAAACTACAACTAAGGTTTTGATAACATTGTGTGAAAATGCACAAGGCTGCACTTTCTCTGTCTGGCATATATCAATTTCAGCAGAGCAAAGTGACACAGTGTTTCATGTGGGAGATTGATTGCACGAGACTGGACAGGATTCACTTCTACACCTTTACTGTTTGTACTGTAATTTGATGACAGACGTTATTATTGTGATACAGAAAAGAAAAAGACAAGACTGTCTTACGAAGAAAAAAAACCCAAAAACAATATTGCAAATGTAATCAAAAGAAACAACCCTCAGGCAGGACTGTGCATGCAGTGCTGTGTGGGGAATCAGTGAAATCTTTCTACACCTCCTATCTGCTGGGGCACTGATTCTCATCACATCACAACTGCTATTTATCTGAGAAAAACTTAATAATTTAAGACACATTTACAAAACAGACTTACAGCAAAGTATATGTTTGACAGGTTAAAATGACTGGTACAACCATTTTGCTTGTAAAGACTTCCTGGACGTTTTGGGGGGTAATACGATTGATTGATAATGTAGGAAACAGCAGACAGTTGCACATAATCATTTGCATGAATGTGTCAAAGCATTTGAAAGCTGCTCAGAAAAAAAAATGAAATTTTGAGAAACTGTGGTATGGTTGGTGACCATGTTCCTATATTTTGTGACTTCCCCAAAACTCAAACATTTTGGAAAAAATATCAAAGAAGGAATGTAGAAAATTCTGGGAAAAGACTATCACTTGAACATCTGTTTACCAGGTACCAGTATACACTTCATACTTTGCTGATAGGATGAAACACAACCTTTCCATAACTGTTCAGTGGATAGAAAAATGTCTACAGGACGAACACGCCTACCCAGTTCCAACTACAAATACAACTATTTTTAAAAGGATATGGACACCACTTACTGACAGTTATTGACTAAAGCAACTGAGAACCATTGTAACAGTGCTATTTATAACCCTTTGAGCCGTTTATTTGACGTAAACAACAGACCTCACCGACTTCAGATGCCATAAAGCCTCTTCTACATTAGCCTCGTCTGCTGGTGCCATAGTTAGCAAGTGTGAAACTAATAGCTGATTTGTTAGTTGTGTCAATTTTTCAGCCTCTAAGCGATATTGCCTAATTAATAACGATACTAAACCACCCCCACCTCATATCACCAATGTGTCACCACGGACCAGCTCATATTAGCATACAGTAGCAGGTTAGCTTTAGCCCTTCGGCTAACTTACCAACAACACCGAGGTTGGGCTGCCCTCGGCGAACTATGTCGCCCCCATGAATAATAATCCAAGCTGCTATCTTGAAATAAAGGTAAAGGTTATCATTGATACGTATGTCCGTTGGCAGATTTTGAAACTGAAACGTTAAACCGGACTCGGTGTCTGTCTGTCCTCCTGTCTGCGCATGTTACACTGTGGGTCAACGTACGGCGACGTCGTGACCCGCTTTACTGCTGACCCAGTGCACTAAAATTAGCTTTAGCTAGTTGTTTGCCAGGGTGAATGTTTTACCTGACTACGGGTCCAGTGCCAAGGAACTCCCCAATAAGCTTATCAGAGCTTTCTGGTCTGCACCACAACATCCTGCTTTCATTGCGGAACTCTCGTCTTTAGTGCCGAGTTTCAGGACGGGCCCGCGGAGGAACGGACCGAGGTGTTCATTGTTTACACTCCGACCAACAACATGTTTATTGCGCACATTTCTCAACTCACACGTAATATCTACAGCTGCGACTAATGTGAAGATGCCTCACCTTAAGTACATTTATATTTAGTATATACATAGATTATTACTTTATTTCGTATCTATTTTTTTTTAAATTTATTTTCAACTTAGCTAAGCTGTTTTGAATTTGTTTATATTGTTTAGAGGAATGCAAAATCCAATATTCCTAATAATAATTCCTACTAGAACTGTATGAACTGTATCGCTGTAAATTAAGTAAAAACAATTTAAATCAGATGTTAATGTGAATTGTTCCCCCTTTAAAGCAAAGTCTGAAACACTGCACTTAGGCATGGCCTATTTATTTTTTTTTTTTTCCTCACATAAGGAAAGTTGGACGAAAAGAAAAGAAAAGAGCATAATTTATTGAGGTCATACTTTAGGCATCATTCTCTGAATTATGGTTCAAAGTTGCTTCCCATCGGAAATAAATCATATACTACATCATGTTTAGTGCATTATTTTTTGTCTATTTGTATTTAATTTAATCGTACTTCATTTCATTTTATTCTGTTTCAATTGATTGATTTAATGTTGTATTAATGCATTTCTTCATCTTACATAAAGCACTTTGAATTGAAATGATCAAAATGTTTTTGAGAGGTGCTGCAAAACTTACCTCGCGATTTTAAGAAGAAATAAGTGAAAACTACACATTCATTTTATTGATCTCAATATCATTGATCATTTGGAGGCGTTCATCAATCATGATAATAATAATAATAGAAAAAAAGACTAATACAATAGCTTTGATAAAATTTTTGTACGAATAATGATTATCAGGATAATGATTCAGTAAAATAATACAAACATACTCAAAACAGCAGGGCTAAGTGGACAATAAATAAAAACAGATACATAAAGCAATAACAATAATTACATAAACAGAAATAAATGTAAGGGGTTTCCTCATTCCCTCAGTCAGATATCCAGCCTAGAAATCATCCATATTTTGAGACCCCGTCAGTAAATCACAGAAAATCACTCTGGTAATTCCAAATTTCTAAATAAAGCAATCTATAAGACAGATTACACCTTGTTTGCATCACCTGAACCCTGCAGCCCCTTTCTGTGTGTGTGTGTCTGTGTTGATAGAAGTCATGTGTAGGACCTCCTCAGTGATGATCAGCAGTCATGTAGTGTCAGCTCCTCCTCGGCTCGTCCTATCCACTCTCTCCCTCTCGGTCTGTCTCACGCTGTGACTCTCTCACGGCGGCTCCTGATTGGCTGCTGTCGGCGGACACCGGAGCAGGTCGCTCTCCTCTCCTCGGTGCTGAAATCGCTGCTCCGTCGTGAGAATAATGTAAACGGCGATGAGGCCAAACGGAGCGTCAGTCAGTAAACACCAAAATGGACGATGATCTGTTCCAACTGAGACAGCTGCCGTGAGTAGACCACAATCTGCAAATTGACGCCTTTTGTTTTTAATTCAGTCCGTTTCATTCAACCGTGACAGCGTGTTGTGTTTGGCCCGACGCGTCGCCCTCTGACAGCTTCGCATGTTGTTTGTTTGATTAGCCACAAATATCCTTACACATGCCTTTAAAGCAGCAGTCATCTAATAACACCACATATCCACTTATATCACCGAGAAATATTCCTAGAATAAAAAAAATAACAGCATGTTCAGCCACCGCGGTTTGTTTACAGTCATAGCATTTCCTTGAGATGACTATTTTGTTCTTAATTATTCATGAGAAGCACGTTTGCTGTGATTTCTAAGCTGATCAGGTTTCTGTCTTAACTTGTAATTGTGTTCGCTGTCATGACTCAGTACCTAACGTGATTTATTTCAGCCCTGCTGTATCTACATTAAGCTAAGGGCTGGCCCAGAGCCCTGCCGTCATGAGGAACATTTCCTAGAATTAATAAAAAATAATGAATTTAAGATAATAAAATGTTTGGTAATTTAACAGTAAAAAAAATATGGATTCAGAATAAGCACACATATCTATTCCTGTTAGTAAAACCACAAAAATTAAATACTATATTTTCTAGAGGTTGTTACAGTGTTGCTGGGTATTTACTTATATATAGGGGAGACCGGGGGCAATTGTAACACACTTGATTCTTCCGGTCACAAACAAGCTGCACATGCTCAGTGGGATTCTCTCTCTGCTTGTGGAAAAGGGTCGTGTCGAGGAGGGGACCTGAAATTTGCGATACTTGTTTCTAAACCTACCCAAATAGTTTTGGTGCCCAAATCAAACCAAACTGCAACTAAAACCTGAAAATAATAAGTCAATAAGTATAAACAAAACTGAAAATGAGCACTACTGTGCTGAATCCAGTGTGCATGCGTGAGAGTTTTGCAAATCCCAGCAGAAGTTTTCAACAAAAAATTGATTTCGGATGTGCAGTATTTTCCTCTGCTGTCTAAAGATTAGATGACTGCGAATTTACATGAACAATCTATGCTAAAGTACGTGTTGCAAGCTAGCATAAGAGATTTTGCCACATGGGCCCAATGTTAGTGACTGGTTCGTCTGTGTTGACAAACTGTTCTGTTAGAAAATTATTTAATTATTTATATTTTGCTAAATTAAAGCTTAAAATTACATTTATCTTAATTCAAATGATTAAAATTTAGCTGCTACTACAATAGTTGCCTTGCAAATACATGTTTGCTTTGATTGCAGACAATGCCTGACATTTAAAAGAATTGGAACCAAATACAAAAGAAATCTGAAGTAACATTATTACAGCAATAACGTGTTAAAGACTAGAATCTAGTAGTCTGTGAATTGTGAAGGAAAATGTAAAATATGATACAATTGCCCCTGGTCTCCCCTATTTCTTTCTAAAGAGCTTGAAAATGTAAATTATAGATGTTGGACATCTCAGACTCATCTGTAGCACTGATACTTTCAATTGCAAGTGGGCTTTGTTATGTAATTACAGTGATTAAGGCATCACTGGCACTCCTCAAGTTCTCTTATAGTGTTTGTCCCTTAATGAACCATCTATTATCAACATGTGGGAGAAGATTATACCTTTTATCTGTAGAAAACATACACATCTCTGGGTGTTCAGGCTTCATAAGCTTGCCAAGCTGTAAAGAGCAGTGTGCAGAGCTGTCAGCTGGCCTGACATGGTTCGCCCAGAGGACAATATCACCACCCATTCACAAAATCACAGCCCGAAAAAGAAGCTCATGTCACCTAGGCAACAGCCTCTGACTCTCATCCTTACTTAGCCTTGCCCTGGCACCAGTCTGACCAGACAAATTGTCGAGATGATAAACCTCCTGGGCTTTTAAAGTAATTACACTATGTTCTTTTTTTTTCTTTTTTGTAGTGTTGTCCGCTTCCGTCGCACAGGTGAGAGCGCACGCTCCGAGGACGATGGCGAGAATAGAGAACAGGTTGTCAAGATTGCAGAGCAGACCGACCTGGAGTCTGTGGCACTTGGAGATGGAGCTCCGGTTCCACGGGAGTTTGCAAACCCAACTGATGGTACATTTTTTCATTTAATTTATTTTATTTATAAGGACAACAGACATAACATTTGTTGTTTTGAAACCTATAAAAAAAAAAAGTGTGATAGGGCTCCGTTTTGTTCACAAAACTTCTTTAGCTTTATACTTTATACTCACACTCTCTATTTTCCTTTCTCCCCAACATAAGTTAGTAAGTAAATAAAGTTATTTAGTATAGCATCTTTCACAGAGCAAGGTCACAAAGGGCTTCACAAACTAATAAAACATAAAACCAGAATAACAGTAAAAAAGAAACAAGCAATAAACAAGCAGCAAACCAACCTTAAAAACACACAAATATACAAACAGGAGACATCAAACTCATTTTATATAAATTAGCTGCTTTTTAAAGATGTTAACAGACGACCAGTAAGTCCTGGTCAGGAGACCTGTAGCCTGCTGGTCACTACGCTCTGCCACTGAAAGGTACATGACACAACCACTACAACAGGACCCTAAGACACCAGCTGGACTCTTCTCCTTTGTAGTTCCCTGGTCGTGGAACGAGTTACCAAACTCTGTTTGATCTGCAGAGTCCTTCTCAGTCTTTAAGAAAAGATTAAAGATTCAGCTCAACTCTGCACTTCATTGACTGCAAAGAATATTTAAAAAAAAAAAAAAGATAAATAAATATTACCGGCATGGCCTCTTGCACTGAATTTTGCTTTGTGGCTCTTACAAGTTGTTCTCTCCTGATTAGATTGTTGCTTGTGTTGTATCAGCTGTCAGGTGTACGTCACTTTGGATAAAAGCATCCGCTAAATGAAGCTGTAAATTGTAAGTTGTGCTGGTGATATTAAGATGGAACAGGTCAGAGATACATTCAGATTCATTCTGTTGTCCTCAATAGAAGAGATTTGTCTTCACAGTCTGTATGCAGAGGACGACAGTACAGACTGTGTTGTCGCAGCAGAGCCTGCGCCAGGCCAACTCGAGCACCTGACTATATGTCTGTGTGTGAAAACAAGGACCGCAAAGTGAATCCTGAACTTGATGGTACAAATATAAGATCTGTGGGATGTGAGTCATCTTGCTGGACTTGATCAACAGCCTCGCAGCAACGTCTTCCTGTGGCGGACGTGAATGATCATTTCAAGCTCTGTTTGTGATACAACAGATCTGAGTTTAGCAACGTTTCTTAAATGGAAAATATACGTACATGTCAGTGAATTAATACGTTGATCAAGGCCTCTATCTCATCGCATTTGATTAATTTCTGTCAAGAAAACTAAATGGAAATTATCATCATCAAAGTTTAGATGATCATTTAAGAAATAAACCTAAAAAAATCTCCCAGGATAAGGACACAGCGACGACCTGAACACAACCTTTATTCACACAGACTTTACTCTACTAAACAGCTTCGCCCTGTTTTAGAAAAGTACAGCTAAAACAATCAAAGAGCCTATAGAGTAATGGTCGAGCATCAGGGAGAAAAGACACTGAATATGACAAAAAAATAAGCCTATTAAGTATGTATGATTATTTTATTTTTTTTAAATATATAATAGAAACAGAGAAATGTATGAAAAGCTCCAAAAAATATCAGGAAAACTAATCTCTGATGCAATATTCACAAGAAATAATGTGCACAAAATCCATCCAAACTGCTCGATTTACACAAACTTCCTGCAGTTATTTGGGTCACTGCTTGTGGTAATTGTACAGTTTACCACTTGCTCTCTGCTGTTATTGTGAAACATCGAATATAATATGAAACATCCAGAAAATATGTCACTTAGTCTGGGCTTGTCTGAAAAGGCGTCACTTAAGAAAAAGGTTGGGAGCCACCGAATTAGATGATGTCACAGGCTTAATCTCTAACTTGTGCTCAGAGATGATTTGTATCTCCTAATTGATTTATTTCCACATTGCTCATTTCCCTCAGACACATTCATGGTAGAAGATGCCGTAGAGGCCATCGGCTTCGGGACATTTCAGTGGAAACTCTCCATCCTCACTGGTCTGTCCTGGGTGAGAACCGCTACTTACTGGAAATATCTCAGATACTGTGCGCGTATGCGTGCATTCTCTCAGTAAACACTTGTCTCTCGTGTGTTTGTGTTTGCTCAGATGGCCGATGCTATGGAGATGATGATCCTCAGCATCTTAGCCCCGCAGCTCCACTGTGAGTGGAGGCTGCCCAGCCTCGAGGTGGCACTGCTTACATCGGTAATAATGGCTCTCTAATGTCTGTAAAGTGCTCTTGCTTGCAGTGCAATATGACCGTCCTGATAGTTATTGATTAAGCGCTTAGGGATTGTTTTGAAATAAGTGCTCATATTGAACAGTGACAACCATGTGGAAAACAATCGGGCCCCTAATGGTTTGCTGTCACCAGATATGTGTTGCAATATGTTGATTTGAATGACTATCAAAAGCATATTTACTTCTCTGAGTATAATGTAAAACAACGGGGCAGCTGCAGCAGATTTTACTGAAGGTGTTGCATGTAAAAGAACAGTGCATTTTTGTTTTAATAAACTTAAACTAAAATACAATAGCACGAGGTGCAACCAAACAATAACCCCATGGTACATACAAGCCCCTAAATACAAGAAAATGACCTATAAACAACCATAATAAATGTAAACATATATAAAGCATATAACCAAATTAATTAAGACCAACAGCAAGGCAACTATATTAATGGAAAAAAAGACATTACCGCAACAAAAGACAACCTCATTCTGACACAGTCTGAAAGACAAAAGCGTTCCAAATCTTAACCAACTTGTTAGATTAACAAAATAAAATCAGTGTAATCTTTTTTTAATTTAAGAAAATATAGCACATCTCTAATCCAGTGTGTATGTGTGGGTGGAATTGGGGATTTCCATTTTAACCATATTAGTCTCCAGGCCAACAGAATTGTGAATGCTAAAATACCTCTTTTTTAGAGAAAGAGATTAAGAAAATACTGGACTGGCCCCCCCCCACGTTATCTGAGGTAGCCTGCACAAATCTTACTCCTAATGCTATTTCTGCTTTATTTTGGGGGGCCAGAGCCTTTACTTAAAGAAGGGCAAAGCCAGAACATGTGCATATAATTTGCCGGAGTTCGTTGACATCGATCACAGGATTGAGACACTTTTCTCAATATTTTTGCGAGTCGAGCTTTGGTGTAGTGGGCGCAGTATAGGAGCTTGCACTGAATGAAACCGTGTTTGGCACAGATAGAGGATCTGTGCAGCCTTTGCAAAAATCACATCCCACACATCCGCTGGAATCACCTCTTGCAGATCTGCCTCTCAGATCGCTTTAATGGAATTTAAGAGAATTTTATGAATATTTGAATAGCTCAAATAGCCTCTTTAATGAAGAATAGTGCACGTTTTTTCATGACATCACTTGTAATTAAGTAATTAATATAAAATTCACTGTTCATGAGAAAATAATCAAATAAAAAATGTATATTCAGTGAGTTGTAGTGGCTCACATTAAAACAAGAAGCTGCAGTACTGCCTGCAGTTTGAAAATATGCATGACAGGATGTGCCTAATATCAAATATGTCTTGTGAAATTATAGTCAAGTGTACTTTAAAGCTGCTGCAACATGTCTTATTATCTTTTTTTCCCCCCTTTATCGATGCAGGCAGTGTTTATCGGGATGATGATCAGCTCTTCTCTTTGGGGAAACATATCTGACAAATATGGCAGAAAGACAGTAAGTTCTGATTGAAGCCTCAGTTCTCTGGAGATTGTTTTATGTTTCTATATTTCTATTTGCTGTAAAACAAACATTGTGTTGAGTTTATAGGCATTGAGAAGGTTTAGCTTTTTGGTTTCTGAACGATCGATATCAGACACTGAACTGTATGCTCTCCCGAAGACTTCATCAGATCACCATCATTTATTTAGCAGCTTGTTATGATCTGATCATATGCGCGCACAGGGTCTCAAGATGAGCGTGCTGTGGACAATGTTCTATGGCCTGATGAGTGCATTTGCTCCTATTTACGGGTGGATCCTCGTCCTCCGTGCGCTGGTGGGCTTTGGCATCGGAGGAGCCCCGCAGTCGTGAGTAACCCTCATTTATCTCTCTAATAAACAACACTGCAATTAATGACGTGAGTCAGGATTAACGGTGAAATGCTCCTCTTCGTTAGGGTGACGCTGTATGCTGAATTTCTGCCCATGAGGTCCAGAGCCACATGCATCTTGCTGATTGAGGTACGAACCACCCTGTACGACCCTGTTTATCTCACTCTAACCCCAATTCATCCTTGACACAAAATTTTCACTGACATCTTTTTTTTAAATGTTAAGTAAACAAGTTTTGATCTTTAAGCTCATTTTCCTAAAGATCTATGAAGCCGTTATAGCCTCATTAGTTGTGCACTCAGCATATATTTATTTTAGTTGAATTAACTTAAAAATGTTGTAAAAAAATATGCACTCGATGTTTTTATGTTCATATGAAGTGTAGACATTTGTGTTCACCTAACATAAAAAAACACACTTTTACAAAACTCAAGGCTTTATTATTCTGTCCTTGGCTTACAATATTGTGTAGTATTACGCTGTATTATGCTGTTCATAAGAAAACTTGAACTACAAAAAACATTTTTAAATTAAAGCAGCTCCACATTATTTACAGTGTGCATTTAATGTTTTGTGTACAAGCTGCCTCTAATGAGGTTTTATGCTGAGTGAGTGAAATGGTATTTGCAGTGATCTATCATCCACCTACTGTTTCTCAGCACTGACATATATATGAATCATTTTGATTTTGCCCTGCAGATATTTTGGGCTCTGGGCACCGTGTTTGAGGTCCTCTTAGCGATCCTGGTGATGCCCACTCTGGGGTGGCGTTGGCTTCTCGGCCTCTCTACCATTCCCCTTTTCATCTTTGCCTTCCTATGTTTTGTGAGTGTGATGTTATCAGTTTCTAAAAACTCTAAAATATGTTAACAGAACAAGTTGGCAGCTTTATCAACTAACATGTTTGGGGTTTGTTTTTTTGTTTTTTGTTTTTTGGGTGGTGTGAGCAGTGGCTACCAGAGAGTGCTCGATACGACGTGCTGACGGGGAACCAGGAAAAAGCTCTGGCCACACTGAAGCGCATCGCTACAGAGAACAGAGCACCGATGCCACTGGGAAAACTCATCGCTGCCAAACAAGTAAGAGCCTGTTTCTGCAGAACACAAGTTCTCTGAGGATTATTCGTGTGTTCTGCCTACTGGGTCCAATGTGTCAGGGGCCTGCTGGGCCAGAGCAGGATTTCATTACAGGTGAATCATATGACTACAAAACTACCACAAAGATACACAAAACAAATACAGAGACACAAAAGTGCCACAAAGAGACATGCATGTACAAGCAGACAAAAATAATTATGAGAAGACACAAAACTGTGAAAAGAGAAACAAAATGTCTACAGAGACACAAAAGTACCACAAAGAGACTCAAAACTATAACAAAGAGAAAGAACTTCTACAGAGAGACTAAAGTACCACAAAGAGACATAAAACTACATGGACATGACCACAGAGACACAATACTACCATGAAGAGATTTAAAACTACAAGGAGACGAAAAATGACCACAAGGAGACACAAAACTGTTACAAAGAGACACAAAATGACAACAGAGAGACTAAAGTACCACAAGGAAACATATAACTACATGGAGACAAGAGACAATCAAGAGACAAAAACAAATACAGAGACACAAAAGTACCACAAAGAGACATACAAGTACAAGCAGACAAAAAATAACTATGAGAAGACACAAAACTATCAAAAGAGACACAAAACTACTATAAAGAGACGCAAAACTACCACAAAGCTACATGAAATGACTACAACAGCCCATAAATACCACAGACATAAAACTACAAGGAGACAAAAGACGATTACGAGAAGACACAGAAATACAAAACAAAAAACTATTACAAAGACACACAAAACGACTACATACACAAAAGTACTGCAAAGAGACTTAAAACTACCACAAGGAAACAAAAAATGACTATGAACAGACACAAAAGTACCACAGAGACACAAAACTACTGGAAAGAGACACTGTTTTTCAGTCTGGGTGTGCTCCTATAAAGGAGGGTTGGGGGCCTTTTACATGTCTGTGTCCAAGGTCTTGTTGTCTCATGAGTCGTCCACGCTAATGATGTTGTTATGTTGTTCTTTCATGTCTGTTCTCTGAACCAGGAGGATCGTGGAAAGATTCGAGACTTGTTTTCATCACACTTTCGTTGGACCACGGTTCTGCTGTGGTTTATCTGGTAAGTCAAGTGAACGATGAAGCCCCCCTCCCACCTGTCACATCCACTCATTATTCACTGATTTTCTTTTCTTCCCGACTCTCCAAAACCTTTTGTTCTCCAAGCGCGAAGACATACAAATCTGTGCTTCATGTGAACCAACGCTCTCTTGTCTCGTCAGGTTTGCGAACGCCTTCTCTTACTACGGACTGGTGCTGCTCACTACAGAGCTGTTTCAGGAGGGGGGTGCGTGTGGAAGTGAGTCACTGCTCCAACACCAACAGACGCCCTCACACACTCAAGGACACACACGGATTTTTATTTTGGTACACTGATAAATGAGACATCGTACTTCGGCGAGCTGTTTGTTGAAGCCCCAGGAGATAAATGTAGTATATGTTTGTAAAACCAGAGAACCGTGTCGACAGTCTATATATTTCAAATGAATAAGCATCTAATAAATGGTTCCTCTCAGGGTCAGTGAATGAATCAACTCATAATTAAAAACATTTACGATGGTTACAAGGACATTAATGGAACAGAGATATTGTTAAAGTTATTGCACCTGTGCGTTTCTTACTCTACCCGATCAAAATGCCAGGATAAAGGTCTGTGCACTTTGACAGCATGTTTTTGCAAGAACAGCAGAGGCGTCGGTGTAAACTGTCTTGTTTTCTGTTGCTTCATGCCTCCATCTAGTGTCCAAAGGTAATAAGAGGGAGCTCCGGTGCAGCCTGGAGTGTAAATATCTGAACTCTGACGACTACAAAGACCTGCTGT
>JAJHUR010115722.1:1523-45338 GCA_027495735.1 Lutjanus campechanus | reverse complement strand
CACCAAACAATCCTGGAGTTTTAGGAGAAGCAGGGTAGCAGCCTCATCCAGTACAATGGCAGTGAATGGTGACCACGGATAAAACGTTAAAAATAGCACACAAAACAAACACAAAATGTCTCCATCCTGCTTGTGTGGTGTAATCCAAGTGTCTGCAAGCCGCGACATTAAAAATTAACCGCAAAAGACGCCATTTACGCCATGTTTTTAGCAGAAATATCAGCTGTTGCACGTAGCGGGTAAGAACATGGCGTCGATCTCGCGAGACTTCGGCACGTGCGGCCATTAGGATATATACGAAGTCTCGCGAGATCGCCATGTTTACATCTTTCAGATTCAAAATTCAGATTCAGGTGCATCCATAAAAATACATTTATATACAACTAATTTGCAACAGAAAATCCATTTTGAGGGAATGCAGACCTAAGTACATTTTCTATTACCATAAAGAGGAAATGTTGCTGATTCACATACCTGACTGTAAATAGCTGTATAATTAACATCACCTCACAAAAATGTTGATTCTGAGCTTATCAGTAAAATAATCACTGACAACGTATTTTGTACGTTTACTACCAAAATACTCAATTTTGCAATATACTTTCCACTCGTGTTGAGCACCACAGCAGTGTGTTGAGACATGAGATTTATTTATACTATTTATACTAAAGTATACTATACTTTATTTACACTTATCAATACTTTACCAAAATCGTAATCTTTCCCTAACCTTAGCCAAGGCACTTTTGTTGCAGGATTCTTTCAGGAACACAAAGCCCGGACTGTGGTGTTAAAGTCCTGCACTTTGTACGCCCACCATCCACCTCAACCGCCTCCTTGCACATCCAGTGCTTTACATAAATAATTTATTTCAAAGAAAAGTTGTCTGTGAACATAATCCAGGCCAGAATTATGTTGTCATGACGATGTAGTTAGAAAAACAATTTACTAATATACAAACAAAATTTCTAGGAGTCAGGGTTGACTTTCTGCATCTGCAAGTGTGCAAGGGTCCACTAGAGTCCATGTGACCTAAATTTCGTACACATTTCGTACATGTAGCCCAGTGCGGATAGCCACCTACACCCAATACGTTGTGACCGTGCCTTCTTGTCTATGCAGCCACTAAAGGCCGAGTACATCCTCCAAGCAGACTCGAGGGAGGAGAACTAATAGGCGTCCGTGGTGTCCGCGGATGGCAGTTAAATTCTCCGTGCATGCAAATACACTCTTGCATATGCACACGCGCTCACACAAACACACGTACACACAAAATACACACAGACTCAATGAAGCTGCACATGAAGTGCATTCACACATGTTAAAGCATGTGTGGAACAAATCACACCCCCTTAAATATTGGCTCACACATACACGCACACACTTACTGTCCCGAGCTCACAACCAATTTCGCCATGAACGGAGGACAGAGGGCCCTCTATGCTTAACAATTGAGTGAGAAATGACAGCACTCGCTCAAATATTTAAGAGCTTTTCAGAAGATCCGGAGAAGGTCAGAGCACCCTGAACTAATCTCCTATTGAACAATGATGGCATTTGATTTCATGCGTTCTTCCGTCGTTGTCTGAAAAGCTTCAGTGGTTAATTTGACGCAGCGATCGCATAGTTCGCCCCACACGGTCAGCTTTACCAGATGAAAAACATGAATCTGTACTGTATTTGTGCAGTACAAAGGGACCATGGGTTGGTGTATGTGCATGTGTGTGTGTGTGCAGAGGTGCACGTTTGGCTGCTGTCACATGCATCAGAGTTAAGAGGGGAGACAATTGACCCTCGATTAGTCGTGGGGATAGACTCTCTCCAGCGCGTGTCTCAGAGATAATAGAGGATCATGTAGACCAAATGGACTAATGGGAAGTCATTAGTTGGCCCCTCGAGCCTCGAGTATGACCACTCACCCAGGTTCTCAGGTTTCCAAAACCCAGGAGGAGGAATGTGGTTGAATCAGATCAAAAGATGAAACGGGTAGATTCAGGTGCAAAGACAAGTAGCTGATTTATTCATATTCAGCAGAAAAAATACTTTAAATATAATGCACTAAAACAGTCCAAACATAGCTTAGACGAGGGACTCTAAATGATTATGATTATGAAATAATAAGCTCTCAGGTGCATTTTTGTTTCTGTTTTGCAGCCTTAACCTGACAGGAATGAGCTGAGTGAGGCTGTGGCCAGTCTGAGTTAAAAGGACGGAGTTAAAGGGACAGTTCACCCCAAAATCAAAAATGCATGTTTAGTTTTGGTGTGAGTTGCACGGTTATGAAGATATGGCACAAGTCCGGTGATGATTGAATCCATTTGAAAATCTCAAAACCAGTGTCGCTTTCCAAAAATCATGACCTCAAAATAATCCACACACCTTGTTGTGAGCAGTTTCATATGGGAACTACTTTCTTTCTGCAGGAGACTCTACCAGAAATGTTTTATTTCTACTAGAAAGAAAGAAAGAAATTCCTACATGAATCTGTCCACAAGGTGTGTGAATAATCTTGAGTAATCGGGTCATGATTTATGGAAAAAGGAACTGGTTTTGAATTTTTCAAATGTATTATTTGGCTTTTTGAGCACCACAGGACTTGTGCCATCAGTCCCATTATACTGGAGAGAAGGCAGACATATCTCAAAAACTTTGCAACTGACACCAAAAAAAAAACAAAAAACAAAACACTAGATGGATACGCAACAATAGAGGCCAGAAGAAAGATGTGCATTTTTTATTTGGGGGTGAACTGTCCCTTTAAAGCAGCTCAAAGTCTTCATGTCTCAGCAAGGATCTGTCAGCAGCAGCTAACGAATGGGTCTTAAAGAGAAAGACAGAGAGAGACTGACAGAGAGGAATTGCTGGAATGCACTCTACTGAAAAAAGGCTGGAGAGAGGAAGGAGACATGCAAAGTGACAGAATAGATTGAAACCCAGAAAATCTGCCCATTAAAAAAAAAAATACCACAGCAGATCTAGGCAAAAAATATACTGGGGTACATGTGTGTCTTTCTTAAGGTGAACACAACAATAAGTCATTCCTCTCAGAGTGAATGTCTGGACCAGATCCAGCAGCAGTCCCTCTGATGTTTGTTGCTAATTTACAGCCATATAACTCTCACAGCTGATATTGACTCTTTAAGGCTGCATCCTGTACACTAATGCCAGCCTGTGCTCTTGGTGCACTTAAGGTCTTAAGGCAAAGTGGATATGTAAACTTGTGTGATTCATTCTTCCATGCACAAACATATCGACATGCAAAAACTCATGCATTAGACCATTAAGATGATCCATTCATACAATATGAATGTACAGTCTGTTACAGACAGCACTGACTTTTATTGGGTGTCAAAACTGAGCCAAAATATTTTGCTTTGCTAATATCCATTGGTTGCATCTGCCAGTTGTGGTGTCATTGCAGCAGGTGCTTCACCATCTGTTGCCAGGTGGAGATCTGCCCTCTACTTTTTTTTATGTAATTCTTTAGATTTAACAAAATGGATGCAGACAAGACTTTTACTTTTTATGGTAATTCTCTCAGTCCAATTAACAGATTCCTCAATTTCTTCAATCTTTCCACGAAGGGCCAAACTAAGCTTTTCACAGTTTGTCAACGTGTCTTTCTTAAACATGTTTTATTTCTGTTGGATGAGCATGCTGCTGACTAACAGATCCAGTGAGGATGGACCACACCACGCTGTAGAGTATAAACACCTCCATGAGGAATGCCTGGTTTTGTTCAGCTCCAAGAGGCTGAATACAGCAGCATTCCTCTGCCAGCCTCCCCCTCCCTGTCCTGTTTCTACTGTACTGACACTACTCTAATGAATACTGTAAATAGCTGTATATTTAACGCCACCATGCACACTGTACTAATGAAAATTACCTCTGTCCAAGAGCTGGTCTCACCCTTACATCTATTCTCACTCTGAAAGGCTCAGACAAACACTCCAGTGCTACATTAACAAATACTGGGGTGAATCTAACACTGTCATTCAAGTGTGCATGAGTCTGATCCTTCATTCTCAAACATACATGTGCCAACTTGTCAATTATAAGCCACATCTGTCAGCACTGAGCCCACTTGTTTGCTACTTACTCAATGTCAAAGGCCAAATTCCAGTAATATATTAAAAGTGGCACCATCTGCATAAACTCAGGATTAATTGTAACAGCTTTGGTGATCTCTTAAAGGGACAGTTCAGCCAAAAAAAGCTCAACTGGTGTAATCCATTCAGTCCAATGAGAACTGCTCACTTGGTGCATATGTCAAAAAAGTTTTCTAGATGAAGGATTCTTCCTGGATATACAGCCCACAGTTCCCGCTCAGTCCGTAGACTTTATATTGTGATGACATCACAGACTTTGAAATCACTTTTCTCTGTGATTCCATGGATCAAAAGTTCATAATAAATAGAGTCATAATGCAGCTTGTTTGCAGGTGTTCTGTCGACTGTTTGACAGACATCTCTTTTATAAGCGTGAAATGATTTTCGGGCTGTAGGGGAATTTCTTCTACAATATCATGAGTAGCCACTGAGAAAAAAATCAAAGCAAGGTTGAGCAGCAATACCTTATGTAGGTTTATGTATTACATCCATGCATTTCCACTTTTAAGAAGCAAGTTAAGGGAAAGGTGGTAGACAAGAAATCTGATTATTTTTGATCGTCATACTCTCAGCTGCCTTTATCCTCATATCAAGACTGAGTGTAGTTTATTATTCACAATGCAATATTGAATAAATTTTTTGGTTCAAACAGAAGCAGCTGTGTTAACATATATATCTCACTTAGTTTTCACAATGTTGGCAGCCTGGAGAGCAAAGGGGGCGAAAAGGAGAAGATCAGAGAGTCAAGCATGTGAGTAAAGGGGAACGGGGACGTGTCAGACAGTAGTAGGCGGCGAGATTCATCGCAGACAGAAATAGAAGGGGAAGTAGAATCACAAAATGAGGAGGGGGACAGGATTACAGGTGTATTTGTAACAGTCAATCTAAAAATGCCTCCATGAACTTTGTTTCTCTCCGTTTTTTTTCTGCAAAGAGGCCGAGCCTCCTCCCAGCCATTCCTGTTTACAAGGTTGCTTCCTGATGACGTTGTGCTGAGTGTGTCATCGTCCGTCATCTGGTATTCCTCTCAGAAATCAGGACCCCCGTATGTATGCTTGTGTGTGTGGCCTTTTTAATATATCCTGTCCGTATTAATTTCTCTATGGAACCTTTTACATAGATTTCAGATAGACACTTTCCTTCTCACTGTCCCTGATTTAGTGTTCCCATCATCGACACGTTGGTGATGAGTTCACTTTTCGAAACATGTGGACCTCCGCCGTCCAATCCGTACGTTACACATGTTAACATCCTGGAACAGAGGATATGACATTGTTCTCTTACTTTATGAAATGACTAATTTGAAATAGTTGATCTAGTTGTCATAACCTGGCCATTGGGGTCATAATATAACTGGAAGTTGGCCCACAAATACCAGCAAATTTAAAGATTTATTTTGACAAAGGAAATAGATCAAAAGGAAATGAGGTTGTGAGTTTATTATTTGCATTAGTAATGTAGAAGCGTGTCTGTGTGAATGTAAAACCCAAAAAAGAAGAAGTCAAAGGGGTGGGTGCTTGGTAATATTTCTGCAGGAGGGTCGGGGGATAATGCTCTTTCAACATTTACGGTGAGGACACACTGGGTGCAGAGGTACCCCAAAGTTCTGCCCACTTCCATTCAGCACCAATATTAATCAATGGGGCTGCTTCACACACAGCGCAGTGCGGAGCTCTGCCCACAATCTGCAGTGAGAGTTTAGGCATCTATTCTTTTTTCCATGCTTGGTGAGCAAATCTAGCATGAAAAAAACACTGATAATCTTTTATAAATGATATAAATTATATCTATGATATAAAATATTTGATAAATGATGAAATGAGCATCCCATGCTTTCCAGCTTTTTTCATTTTTCTCCCCTCTCTTTCCTCTTTGCCTGGAGTTCATCACACAAGGCGATGGTCTGTTTTTTAATTTAGGAACACAAAAAAAGCTTTGAATTAATGAATACATGTGAATAGAAAAGAGCAGAGGAGCAGAATCTCCCATTGACTAGTGCAGAAAAATGTGCATCAGGTGTGTTTAGCTTGTTCCAGCAGCAGGGCCTCCGCCTTCTGTGTGTCCCCAGGGTTAAGCACCTGCGTTAAAAGACTACAGATGGGACCTCTCATGAGTAACTATCACCTATAAGCACCCTGGTGTGCCATATGATTCTGTGTTAGGTCTATTAAGTGGAAAATAACAACTAAAGATCCATTGAAAAAGGTTTAAAACACAAGGCCAGGTGACGGCAGGTAATTAATGTGACACACCCAGGCCTGACACATTTGTAATTTGGTAGCACATCTCTTTGTTGCTTTGCCATGCAGCTGCTCACCGAAAGTTGAAAATCCTTAGAGAGCCATAAATTACACACATGTCAAGTCCTCCGCACAAATTCTTGGAAGGCTTTTACACAGAGAGAGCATGCACACCTGCATTCACAGCCACATCGCCACAGTCTCTGCACTCTGTCCCTCTGTACGGTATCTCACACATACTTAGTAGGAAGTTTTAATACTTCGGTTGAGCCGGGGACCCTGTAATCAAAGTGAACAATCAGGCAGGTCTAGACAGCACAGAAGTGGTGCAGAGGGAACACTCAGCGAATACCAAGCTGCATCCGAAAATGCCTTAAATATCTCTGCTGTACCTCATAATTATATTATAGAGGTAATTACTTATCCGATGGATTTGAGGATGGCGAGGGGAGAGCAGGACAAAAGCAAGCAATGTTGGCACTTTCTCGCTAGGTGAGTGGAGATAGAAAGTACTTTAGAGCCCCTTTTACACTGGACACAAAACCCACGAACACCCATTAATATCTGGCTACAATCGACGTTCATTCCCGGGTCAAATGACTCTGCAGCAGTCATGGGTATTTATTTGCTCAGATTGGATTTTTTTTATAAGCAGTAACTCAGTACAGCTCCTATACAGCTTAAAGCAAACATGAAACAATAAAATAAAATAAAACAAAGCAGATATCTGAAAGTACAAATGATGTAGGAGAGAAACTAATATTCAAAACAACAAAGAGGTTCATTTAGAAGCTACAAAAGTACTGACAGCTGAACACATCTTTAAAAAACAGTTTTTCTCTGCTCTCCTGCACACACATGAATTCAGTCTCAGCTTTCCAGCACACCTCAGAAAAAAAAGAGAAAGGCAAACTTGTCTACTGCTAATGGGAAAAGGGTCAATCACCTAGTTTGATGGGTTTGTCTGCATTTTAAAAACCTGTATATACGGTGCTAATTTGAATGAAAATGAAAAGGAAATGAAAATGAAGGAAAATATGATGTTTTAAGTATCCAGTAGGCCTATATAATGCTGTGAGGACAGGTTCAGTGATCAGAGCAGGTAGGCACAGAGGAAAAGGGGTGGAGGAAGCTTTTTGAATAAAAGGACATAATGGTTTAACAGGGGAGGAGAGGAAATGAGAGGAGTGGTGCTAAATGAGAGGGTGAGAGCAAGGCGTTCGTTGTTAAAGAGCTAGGGAGAGTGGAAACGGGGAAATCCAGGCTTTACCTCCCAGAAGAGAGAAGGGGGGGCATGACGGAGGGAGGGTGGGGGTAGCAGGCGAGAAAACCTGCAACTGACTCTCGACTGCCGATGAGGGTCGTTGAGTACAAAACCGCTTGGCGTCTGCTGTAGCAGTGATTTCCATCCCCTCCTACTCCAGATACAATGAAAATTGTGTCTGAAAACAATGCCATCTGCAGAGACAGAGTGGGAAGAAACTTTGGAGTGGCCCAGTTCAGCTGCATGGCAGCCAGGGAACTGTGTCGAGGATGTGATGTCTGGACAACTACAACAGAGCAGGTCCTCTGTCTGCCTTGTTTGGGCCAGTCTGTGGTGTGTGTCTGTGCTACTTTGTGTCAATCTGTCTCTCTTTTTTTTTTTTTTTTTTGATAAATTAAACAAAAAACTCTTTTTCATTCTTCAGTAACTTACTTACATCATTTTTTCCGGTATACAAAGAAGTACAACAAGTCCATCTGGGAGAGCCTTCTTAAAATGTAAGCCCCATTATTGCATCTTGCCCCTCTCTCAGCTCGCAGCACTTTTGCCTTCAAATTTGATTAAACATCACATCATGTGAAACAGTTCTTTTTGAGCATGCTCCCACCTTAAGACACTCACATAGCTGAGGTCCTCAAGCTGGTTCTGTGATATCTGTTTCATGTCCAGATAATGTTAGCTAGTTTGAATTCTTTCCCTTTTTTGTACTGGGAATTAGTGATGGAAAGAGGACTGAAAATCTTGACTCAAGTATACGTACCTTAACATTACTGAAAAATTACTCCGCTACAAGTAAAACTTCTGGAGTCACTTCCTTTGTTAAGGTTAGCGGCTGTAAGAGACGCAAGTGACTTCAAAGTAAACTCATGCATGGCTGTATGAGACATACGAGGCTGTTGACTGAGTATAAAGAGGGAGACGGTCACGATGAGGTGGGGTTGATGGATGGCACAAACAAACAGGACTTTCATCGAGGAGACCACGGTTAAGTGTGTCACGTGACTTCCGTTGTGTGACTGTTGTGTTGCGAGTGGCTTCAGTGATGTTATTGAAACCCTAAATATGCTCTTACCCCAGGTAGTTGTTGTGTCTAAAGCTACCCAAACTGTGACTGTTTCACAACATTAACCATGTGTTAAAAACGGCTTTCTGGTAGAGTCAGATTCAGCCACTATAAGGTACCTTGTGCGCCTGTATGAGATGCAGAGGAGAGATGACACAAAGTCAGAATGTGAAGAGACTCCATTTTGGAGTTATTATTATCAAGGAATTTAGAACCCATGGGGAAGAAGTAGGGATGTCAGCTTCCGGTAAATTTTTGAGAAAAAATGCAAAATGACAAGAGTCCCAGGGGACGTGCATGGAGGAGTTAGGCAACACAATATTTCTGGCGTTATCGTGGACGCAGGCCAACACCCAGCTGTGAAGCCTCATGTCTCCACTGCACAGTCAGCCTGTCAGTTGTCTGCTGGAAGGAGAGGCTCCGAGTAACGGGCAAACTGTACTGCATCTCTCCGTCAGCACTGATGAAGTCACAGGTAAGTTAGTTTTAATGTAGCTTTCATTTGTGAGAACTGTCTAGTAGTCTGTGATCAGAGATAGCTTGTCTGCTTAGCCAGCTTTACTTGTTGTGTTTTACAATGTGTTTAGTCAAAGTAACTCTTAATGGCATAACATATATGGGTGTTTATCGTCTGGGGTGGGGTTAAGCCCTGGCATCAAAATGGCCATATCACACAAAATAAAAGCTAACAGCTGTTAGCTTGTTTATATTTGCACTGTTAGTGACTGGGACTCCAGTCGCGAAAACAGGTGCTGGAAATCCTTGAAAAGACTGTTAACTTTTTTGATTTAAAAAAAGAAAGAGTCAGATTGCTTTTATCTTTCACTCAAAATGAAGACGACTCTGCTCAAGCCTCACTTGCCACTCAGAGTTTGCCACGTAAAAGGTATTATTCAGCAATAATAGGGCATTTTCAGTTAGACCGATGTAAAGTTAATGCTATATGTTTGTCTAGCTGGCCAATTCACAGGCTAATCGTCAATTTTCAGGAGGAATTGAGGATGATACAATAAGGTAATGCTAGTATTGTAAGTCAATTAGTACATGTCCTTAGATGCAAAATGCAATACATCATAATTTTACCATATTGGTACTTCCCTCCTACATCTAAAAATGTAGCTTATGGTAGATCAGTGCATAGCAACTAGAGCTGGGTAATAATAATAATTATTATTTGATTAATATTAATTTGATACCTTTTTTGAAGGTTCTTCTTCATGAAGAACACTTGTTGGATGAGATTGGCTGAAAGCAAAACAATTGAAGTATTTTTTTAAAGATCTGAGTACAAAAAGGATTGATTAGAGGTATCGTTTGAGGTACTGCAATTTCAATTGATACCTTAAAGGCACTGAGTACCAATACTCAGCCCTAATAGCAGCTAGCAGCTGAGTTGACCACACTTTTATTTTGAAAATGTAAATTACAGACTCCACTTCATTCACTTGAAACATTTTGAAACATGAAACTGTGTGTTTTCCACTCTTCTGTAGAATTCATGAAACATAATTTAGATTTTTTTTTCTCCTTATTTGAAGAAGAAGAAATGAAGTAATCAATGTGGGTAGATGTTTATGAGGTGCTGGAAATGCTTGAAAAGTGCTTGAATGTGACTTTGGAAAAAGTGTAGGAACACTGTGGACATGGCAGCCAGGTGCTTGCTCTTAACGCGTTTTTACAACTAACTAAAACCAACTTATGATAAGGCAGCTCAGTGTTAATGATGTTACACTGACGTATAAACCGGAACTCTCTCTTCATCCTCTTCTTCCTCTTCCTGGATTCCACATGGCTTCAACAGCAGCTGCTCTGCTTCTCACTCTCTCTCTCTCTCTCTGTCTGTTTAATTCCCCTCCTCATCCTGCCTCTCCTCTCCCTCTTCTTCCTCTTCCCTCCTCCGGGTTTGTTTGTTCTCCCTCGGCTCCCAGGTGTTTTCCTGCACGGCCCCGTGTTCCGCTGGGCAGAGGGCCGCTTAAGCTCCTCTTCCGTTCTGACTCAGGTAAACCAACGGGTTCCCCTCGCTGCCAAACACAGAGCATTGATCAATACACACGCATGTGACACGATGATCACATATTGAATCACACACGACAATCAAATTCAGATACACTCATTCTGTAGTACAACCCCCCCACCCCCACACACACGCACACACACACTTATTCCAGCTCCCTCACTCTTTCTCCCTCATCCAACAATAACACAACAAACCTTGCTTCCTGTGCGTAGGGGAACAATAGTAGGATAGCTTTGATGGCTAGAGGTAGTTTGTTGTAGATACTCCCTTATCGGCGCCAACATCAGCACATCAGCTATAGATCCTGGCAGCATCCTACTGCATGGAACAGCTTTATCCTTCACCACTGTCAGGATGTCAGGATGTATGGACGACATGCAACTGCATTAACAGACAGCACCTAAAGAAAATGGCATGTGCTCTCTTGTGTGTGTGTGTGTGTGTGTGTGTGTCGATAGGAATATCCCCATGTTAGCAAGTTATATTTAGTGTTTTTGTAGAAAGTCAGCAGCTCTTTATGTACTAAATGTTGACTGTTTTTGCTGTAATTTAGTTTAATCCTATAGTTTAGACTTAATTTTGTTTTTTAATTTATCCTTTACAGTTTACTTCTTTCTTATAAGCAAAGGTTGCGACATGCCTGAATTCACAATGCATTTGGTTTGATATAAGAAGTACTTGTGCCTATTTTTCCTTGTTCATTTTATGTAAATATTACAAATTCCTAATCTTGACCTTGTCATTAACAGTCACTCCAATGATGTAACTTTTATTAATCTAATTAAAATATTTGTCATTTATAATCTCATTAAAGCTGCACATTTGAATAAAATCACTATATTTATGATGTGTTAGGGGTTGCACATAAAGATGAACCAACAGGAAATTAGCATCAGACTTTCCCCCACTTCTGTTAAGTGTTTTAGTGTCTTTCAGCTCATTGTCTTAGTTTTACAATTTCAGTTCAGTTTCAACCCTTCCACCAGCCATGTTTTGAGCAAAAAGCTCTGATAAACTCACTGTACACTACTTGCAAATGACAGACAGACAAACTTAGCAACTAGATGGTGAGCACAGTGAAGCATTTAGCAGCTAAAGATACAGATATTTCCCTCAGGAGCTGGTGGAGACCAAAACAGAGTTAAAAGGAGAGTAAAGAGCAATGGAGAGAAAGACAACAACAAATGAATGTTGCTCAGTGTTTGATCTGTAATTATCATCTAAGCCTGGCAGGGATCACGCGATCGTTTAAGTGTGTGCATGTGTGCAATACCTAGCAGACCTGTTAATTTCAAATACTACAGGACCCATCAGCATCATTTTTGTGAACATTCATGATTGTATGCTGAAGGGCCTCTGTGATTCAGAATGGCCAAAGGCATTATGTTTTTGGGTCATCCCATTCTTGTGAATGCAATATCCCAAGAGCGCCTTGAAGGAATTTCTTCAAACTTGGAACAAATGATCACTTGGACTCAAGGACGAACTGATTACATTTCGTTGATTAAAGGTCAAAGGTCACTGTGACCTCACGTCCATCCCACTCTTGTGAAGCCTGATATCTCAAAAAAACCTGGAGGGAATTTTTTCACATTTTGCACAATCATCCACTTGAACTCAAGGATGAACTGATCAGATTCTAGAGGTCAAAGGTCACCGTGACCTCACAAAACACATTTGTGGTCATAACTCAAGAATTCATGCTAAATTACGACAAAATTTCACACAAATGTCTTGTAGGATACTAGCTATGCTGGTGAGTACCTACTTACATATAATGAAAAAAAAAGTAAAATATGTAATTAAATTATAGCTGCTAATCAAAATGTTGGCAATTACAACTAAATATTATTTTTGGGTTTCCTGGCTGAGGGAATTCTTCTAGTTAGACAATTAACAACTTTATGCACTGATAATGTGTGATAATAATAATGTATACAGCTTGTTCTGTTGCCCCCACAGGCCAAAATACTCAATTACGTAATAATAATCAATGAATATTCTTTTAAAGAATTTGCTTCTGAGTTTGTAAATATATATTTTTTATGTTATCGTGTCAAGTTGTTGGTTCACTTTGTAACCTCCCAACTCTGGATTCATTCAAGGTCTTGCACAGCCAAATACATGCAACACAACTGTAATGAGTATCTCAAAGTTTCCCAAGATGCAAAGCGTATCAGGATGAATTCTGGACGAGTGTGTATGACTTTAAAATCCATTAAATTTGTATTTCCTGTATGAAAAGTCACATGGCTTGTTGAGCATTTTATAGTGTCAGTGAAGTGGCTTTCAGCACGAGGCCTACTTCAAATGAAAGGGGAGAAATTATAAGTTTCATAAAATAAACTACAGTTTATATTAATACCTGTTATCAGAATTGTCATTGAAATTGTTTTGGATTCCTTGATATAACTTAAACTCCTGTATTCAGTGCATTTAATCCTGGTAGGAGTGATTTGTTTAGTTTGCCACACTGTCACATATTTGTTCCATAGTCACACACACACACACGCTTTCAAGGTTAAAGAATACAGAGAGGGGTATGTGGGACACAGACAAATACACACACACACACACACACACACATACACACAGAGTCCTCCAAGTTTCAGCATTTAGATAAAAATCATAAATGCACACAAACGGTTGTAAACACAGCAATACATAATTCATAAAAAATAAAAACTCAGCAACTAATCACACGCGCACACACACACTCACACACACTGTCCTTCTCTGTCCTGCTCTCATTTTCTCCTCTGTTGTCTCACTCTGTCCATATGTATCAATACTGCCATTGATTCAATAAGCCACAGGAGTTACCGGGGTCAGAGCAGTGTTGGGATATCAGTTGCCCCTGGCAACATCTCCCCCAACCCACCCCCACATCCTACATGCAGCCCCTGTCCCTTCTGTCCATGCGCTGCACTGTATACCCGCTGATGCGCCGTGTGTTTGTGTATGTGTGTGTCTGTGTATCACTATGGAGCTCTGGCTTGACAGCAGCTGTGTGCGCCTGTTTGTGTGTGAACCACAGCGTGTGTGTCCTGCGTGGGAGAAAGGAGGCGATGAGTCATAGCACACATACCACCAGGACACAACAGCTCCCCCTGTTGCCGGGGCAGGGGAAACCCCGGAGGTGTGGGTGTATTGTCTGCGAGAACAGAGCCGACCGTGACATCATAGGACGTCTCTGTCCTACACTAGTCAGGAGGGAGGCGGGGTGGCAACAGGTGGAGGCTGTGGTTCTTTCTTTCATTCTTTTTATTTTTCTTTCTTTCTTTCTTTCTTTCTTTCTTCTTTCTTTCTGTCTTTCTTTCTTTCTTTCTTTATTCCTTAAGTTTGGGACAGACTGGTGAAAGCAGAATCTGTCACTCATTCCTGAGTTGTAGTAATACTCTGATAACTGCAGCTATCATCAGCTATTAACTTTTATGAATGAGCCTCACTGTTAAAAGCCTTGTTTTTTCCTCAGCAGGATTTAGCAAGAGCACTGACTGAAATGTGATGCAGAGGGAAGAAAATTCTTACTGCTGGTTCTTTCGATGACGTCTGCTAGCCCTGCGTGTGTATATGTATGTGTGTGCCTTTCTGTGCACTAATATTACTGTAACATATTGATTGATATGAGATCATACTCACATATTCAAATAACGTCATGCCAACCATCTGTTCTATTCTGTAATGTGATTACATCAGCCACTGATGATATCATTCTTATGCATTAATAAAATCATTTGTGAAATATTTAGTTAATAAGTAGTTTTATTAGTTTATGGTCTTGTCCACTGCAGGGATATCTACTGAAGTTAGCACACTTACTCTGAACTGTCTTGTCGACATGTTTGTCACCATATAAACTTTTGATCCAAGTGTGTGAAATTGGCATCCCTGTGCACATGTGTGGGTGAGGGTGTGTGTGTGTTTGAGGGTGTGTAAGAGGGGTCCAGTAAGTGTGAAACAGCATGTATCACTCTTCAAGTCTCTGTACCTTTGTTGTACGCCGGTCTAGTTCACTAAAACACAAACACACACACACACATACATAATATACACAAGGACAGGACCCCGCGCACACGCATCAACTCATACGCTCACCCTCACACATGCACATGTGAGCACACGCAGCAGGGAGAGGAAACTGCAACACAATGATAAGGTCTGGGAACACAATGGGCTCAGCAGTGCACAGACAGAAGCCAGGACCAGTTTAGCTCTGAAAGGTCAACAAGCCTCTCCAAGCTTTCATTCAGTTCCCCCAGTTATTATTGTTCAACATTATAATGATTACTCTGATGGCCTTTATTTTGCAAATGTGGGAGCCATCCGGAAATACCAGCGAAATATGAAATGCAGGCCAGACGAGAGAGGAGAGGGGAAAAAAGGTTACTTATTTTGGAAGGTGAACTTCTTTGACGTCAAGTTTCCCATGGCCTGGCCCAGCCTTGGATCGGACTTCAGGTTCATCTGAGATCTCTGGTCAGGTGCCAATTTAATGGACATCTGCTGCTTTTATCCACACAACAGACTAATAATTCCTGCCATGACAGTGAATGTACTATTAGACCAAATAATCTGAGAGTGCTGCACACTGTTAAGTTTGGTGAACATGTTTAAGTTAAAATAACACACAGGGACTTGCTAATAAACTTAAAACAAATGTCCGATTAAAGAATAAACTTTAAGGCTGCGCCTTCAGACTACAGCAAAAATAATGGAGAATCTAGAATCTGCCACTTTGAGATGTTGCTCTAACTTGTTATGCCTCCTCGTCAGTGTTTGGAGGCATTATGCTTTTTGGTTGTCCAACCGTACATTTGTCCATATGCATATGTACGTACAATGTCTCAGGAAAGTCTGGAGGGAATTTCTTCAAATTTGGGACAAATGTCCACTAAGACTCAAGGATGACGTGATTAGATTTAATAGAAGGTCAAGGTCACTGTGACCTCAGAAAACATGTTTTGGCCATTACTTGAGATTTCATACATTAACTATATTATTTCACACAAATATCTAATATGATGAACTGAACTGCACAATTTTCTAATGCTTTTGTGTGGTGAAATCTGATGGTCATCAGTTCTACAAAAAGCAAAAAGCTGACCCTTCCTAAGTCCCGCCTCTTTTTGCTATGTGATCCAGTAACAGTTGTGGAAACTTTGTACCTCGGTCAGCTTTGTCCTTTTCTTGTAAAAGCAATAGGGTCACATTTTAAATTGGCTAATTTTAGCAAAATACTGGCTAACTTGCGAGCTAATGATTGATGTGGATTAACTAGCTTTTTAGCATTTTGCTAACATTAGTTAACTTGAAATGTGAATACGTGTTGCTTTTACAGGTCCCCCAGCAACATGTTTTAACCTTAATCTTCAAAATTTGCTTTTCTTTTTAAACGAGATGAGCCTCGCAAGTAGCAAATCATAGTAAAGGAAACAGGAAAGGTGAAAGTTGACAGAGGCGCCAAGCTTGTTCAGCTGTCATTGGAGCACAGAGCGAAACAGGGCAGGACTTGCATAGGGTCCTGAAAAAATTATATTTTGATTATTTTCATTGTTAATCTATGAATAATATCCTTACAAAAGTATTCTCATGTTTATGTTTATATACTGGAACATTCAAGTTGCATATTGGTCCACAATGTGTTCAAACATAATCTCAGATTTAAGGTGAGCACAGAGAAACATGACCATGAAAACCTTCTAGTGTCAAACTCTGCACATACTGTACGTCATCATACTGCAGAGAGAAGGACAAACAATCAAGCGAGAGAGGAGGAATTTAAGCTTCATTAGGGAGGAGTAACGATGCATTGCCATATTGGGTTCTGTGTGGCACTGATAATGACGTCTTTGTTGTCTTGCATCATCATATAGAATGAGCCCATGGCCAGCCTTTCTACTGCAACTCTACTGATGCCACATCAAGACACCAATTCAGCCCACGAGTGGCGCCGACCTCCGGGGTCCGTCTGAGCGAACGTCTGACTGATCCTCAAAGCGGTAAAGGAGCAGAGCAGGTCACAGCCCACTCCAAAATGTCACAGCCGTTACACAATCCCTGCATGTATTTTCTGTTGTGGCACACCAGCTATACCCCTCTCCCCACTCGCAAGTCTTCCAACAAGACAAAAAAGGTCAAGACATTAGAGAGGAGAGAATGGTTCTGGCAAGCTCGCCTAGCATCATGCAAAAGGTTAGCACGGAGGATTTGGACAATCAGAGAATGAGCCTTTTTGACCCCACTCTCTGACCTGGATGCTGATTTATTGCTGATGTCACAGTTAATCTGTAAATGACCTATGAAGTTGTGGACTCAAGTGTGAGTCCGGCTTTGTTAAGCTGCGGTGGTGAGTGGGCAGCTGGACCTCAGAGAGTGATCAGTCTCACTGTCATACAAACTGACTCATTTGTCACTTTCGTCATTTTATATCACATCAGTCATCATTACAGTTCACTAACAATCACTAACATCCTTTTATCTAATCTGTAGTCATGTTATCAAAACTCTAGTGCAACATCCGTCTGTTGTGGACCATTAACACAATTCATGTTATTTTCACTGATTATGCCGTCAATTAACACGTTTCTAAAATGCTCAAGTTTTCTTGGCTTACAAGCTGACCCCATACCAGAATTATGGACTTTTTTTGTCTTCTTTACATATATTTGTACAGAGCAGGACAGAAAAGAAAATCTAACCTTTAAAGATCCTTTAAAGCAGCAATAAATGTGTGCTCTGAGTTTGTCACACCACAGAAACATGTGTCATTCACCACCCAAACAAATTTGAATGATTAAAAATATAACTAAGAATCTAAAATTAGGTCTCAAAATTATGAAGCGTGTCCACTCCGCTCTCTGTCAAACACCACTGTGTCCTGAAAACCACCTGAAACATGGATGCTGCATCTAGCAGTTTTATCGGACATGTCCAGACATGTTTGAGCCACAGGGCAGTGACAGGATGGTATTTTTTTTGTTCTGTGTCAAGTTACTGGAACCGAAGTGAGCTGAAGTGAACTACTGGGCTGATTTGAACTGAGAGTCGCTAAAGGTACATTCAGGGTGAGGGGAGGGTGAGTGCTGTCGTTCCTCTGTTGGTTCGTGGGATTTATATAGTGTTGGGGGACACATGGCTCCAGCATGTCACTGAGCCATGTTTCAGGTTTCTCAAAAAATCCTGAACACAGAAATTATTTTCTGGTGTGACCCCACACTTCAGTTCTACGTAGGTCTCAGTCTTTTCACGTGTTTTCAGCAACTGTGTTCTTACATGTTAGTGTGTTTAGAAGAAACAACGATATAAATCCTCTATGTCTGGGACAACAGCAGCTCAAAAGCTATATTGAAACAACTGATAAGGATTTTTGAATGAACAAATCATTGAAACATTAAGAAATAGCTGTTACACAATCTCAGTCAGACACATCAGCCACATCTTTATGCCCTTACAGATACATGGATATATACAGTAAAAGTGGACCTTTTGGGTTGATTTTGCTCAATGTGGATGCAGAACAATGCATAGATTATAACAGGACTGCCTCTCATGCCTTTTTTATTGCATTTGTTTATTTTACTGTATTTTTGCACATTTGAAACCAAAGATTTTTAAAAAACATTTTGTTGATTAATGTCAGCAATTTCATGGTGCTGAAAGCTTTGACAACAACAATTCTGTCACTTGCTGCCAAAATGCACACACTTGACAGTCAACCAAAAATGTAGAGTGGTTTAGAGGAAAAATTTAACTGAATTACAAATTTCATGCTGTCCATTGTGTGCAGGTAGACCTGAAACATGTTGCAGTTTTTGTAATGCCATCAACTGTTAGTATTTACAAAATCATTGTGCCATGATTGACTCTTATGTTCCTCTTGGGGCTGTGGAGTTTGTGACAGGGGCAGGACTTTTCTGCTGAGTTTGCAAGTCCGCATGGTTCTCTTCTTCCCACAGTCCAAAGACATACAGCATAACAGGTTAACTGATAACTCTAAGTTGCCTGTAGGTGTGAATGTGAGCGTGAGTGGTTGTTTGTCTCTATGTGTCAGCCCTGCGATGAATTGGCAACTTGTCCAGGGTGTACACTGCCTCTCGCCTAGTGTCAGCTAGGATAGGCTCCAGCCGCCCCTTGACCCATCAGAATAAGCGGTTGTGTTTTGAAAGAATAATTTGATATTGAATCAGGTTCACCGTATATTCATAGAGTTGTTTATTGAGAAAGGGGTATTTTTTGCACTGTGAAATGTAGAGAAAGTATTTAATGAGCAAAATGTGTTGTTTGACAGAAAATTAACTATTTGGTTAATTGTGGGATGTAGGTGTGTTGGGAGTATCTGAAGTATAGGAAAATCTGTGAAAATAAATAAATAAATAAAAGTAACTAATAGTAGCACTGAACACAAATCATAAATTCTATAACTTATTTTTCAGTGACAGTTAACATGACATGTCCTGCCATTTCTAATTCATGTTTCCGTGCCAATAAACCCGACCTCTGCCCAATTACTTTTTTATTCCTCTGGAAAATGTTGAACAAAGCTCCAAAGCAACGCAAACCTCTGGGGACAAACAAAGCTTAAGAGATTGTTGCCAACAATCTAAAAAAAGCATGATTAAAAACAGAAAAACCTTGTTGATGGCAGCTATTTCTACTTAGACAGCAGTTTCTCACCATGTCAAAAACTTCTGAAGCCCAAATATAGTTGTGCAGCACAGGGTTACATGTGAATATCTTCTCCAAGCGGGATGAGAATCTGTAATTGAAGAGGGTTGTTTTTGTTGCCATGAGAGTGATACTTTCTACTGTACGAAGATCTGTTTTTCCACTTGTTCAAAAGCAGTAATCTCACCAAAGAGACAGACAATTGGAGCCTCGTAAGTGCTAATGACTGTTTGCTGATGTTCGAGGCAAACAGTCACCTGTGGTTGTGTGAGACAAAGAAATTCTTTACGGTTTCTCATCTTCTCACATCAGGATATTTTTTATCGTGAATGTATGTATCATACAGAAGGCACGTGTATTATGATTATGCACTATAAAGAAAAAAATACCATAAGTAATGAAGAGTAAATAGAACCTAAAGAACTGCAGACTGGTGCATGTTTCAGCTCATTAACTACAATGGTTCACATTACTTATCTGAAGCACACCATGCATTTCAGATTGATTTTATATCATCCAGAAATGGGGAAGTTGCCCAGAGGCTAAAACCAATCTAAAACTTTATGGTGCGTTTTGAAAAATGGTCAAAACTAATGTACATTATGTGAGGAAATTATACTCCAGTGACCACAAAAGTGATGCCATTAACAAAACCTTCAAAAAGTATGTTTATGTGTTGATTTTTTCAAAAATGGACTCAGCTTCTATTAAATCTATATTTTCAACTACATCATTTATGTATTGAGAGGGAACACCTTGCATTTTTTGTTGTTGTTGTTGTTGTGGTGGACATGTCACCTCCATCAATCCTGGAATCTGCGCCAAAGCTAAAGGTTGCTCACCAAGGTTTGGACCAGTAAAATTGATGCCATCAGTAATCCTAACCTAACCTTAACTTAGCTTAGCACAAAACACTTGAAACAGAAGGAAACATCTCACCAAGCACTATCCAAAAGTATGCCTCGCAAAATCTGAACGAAGCAGGACTATTTCTTCATGTCTTGGTGTTATAGTGAGTTTTGCCAAATGGGGACTGAAGGAAAACACTGATCCTGGGCAGGAAGTAGTGCTACACATAACCACTAGTAAAACCATAACCATTTGTTCTTAAAGACCGCCCACACCAAGAACTATAACAATAACTTTAAAAAATATTATTTTAAAAATTGTTCCAACTCAAGTGGATGGAGTTCACATGACAACTAAAGCTGCCGTCTAAACTCCAACATCCACTTGAGTTAAAACAATTTTTAAAACTATATATATAGTTATTATTATGGTTATAGTTTTTGGTGTGGACGACCCTCATCTCATCATGTTTTGCAAAAATTAAACAAACAAGTTCTAACATTTTAATTTGTGATTTTTAGAAGTGATAGATGACAGCTTTTGTTACCTTTGGACAGAGCCAGGCTAGCTAAGCTAAGAAGCTACTGGCTATAACTTCATATTTACCACAAAGATATAGTATATAGTGGTATGAGAGTGGATCTTCTCATGTAACTCTCTGCGAGACAGGGAATAAGCATATTTCCCTACACACTGTTTGTTTTTTTCTCTAAAGCTATTTAAAGCATTGTTGGGTGACTCTCAATCATTGTAAACATGCAAACTCTTCAGCTTCATGAAAGATTCACATGGCCTTATTAGCTTCTGGGCATAAAGATTTTTATAACATCAGATGCCTAGTGTTTGCCATGAGCGTCTGGTGCTCCATGTATCTGGAAACGCTAAAGATGTGAGAATAAATGTTGCCCTGCATCAGTGCACATGCATGTAAGTGGGAGGGGAGCCATGCTTCATTGTCCATGTGCTTTTTGCTCGCTCGTTAAAAGCTAATTTCTCCCCCCCACCATCTCCAGTCTCCTCACCACCACCACCGCCACCACCACCCCTCCTTCTTCCCCTGGCTCTCTGTCTTGTGCGATCAACAATAGTCTATTCTGTGCTGTCCCGTGCGAGTGGAGACACACCCAAAGCCAAGGCCACGGTGTGAGGGGAGATTGTTGGGTGGTAGCCAACTGAGCGGGACACTGGCTCAATTCTCGTCTGGGAGCGTGGATCCTGCCTCAACAAGAGGGAAGAGGTGGTCTCATCTGTTTGGCTGTAAATTCTGGTGGCCATTCAGTGCAATGATTCCCCAGCTCAGAGTACTTCTGCAGTTAACAGGGGTTCATGCAGAGACTGGAGAGTAATTCAACTAATTTGAAACATAAAATTACAACCTTTTCAAAAGTGATCCATGTATTTTGCATGGACTGTATAATGAGTAGTGAATGGAAAAGTGATGTCTATGTGGAAGTGCCTTAAACTTGCATTCTTCCTATTGTAGGGGGCAACTCTATTGGCTGCAAAAAGAAGTCTGATTGTATATAACCTCATGAGAAAATGAGCCTACTCAACTGATTTATGACCTCAGTAATAGATTCCTAATTAATTTCTGGTCTCGATTGCAAGTCTTCCTCTATACAACATGATGTACATTTTGTAAATTATGCCCCCATTCAGAGTGAAAGAGATGATAAAGCAGGTTAATGCTTTGGTGTGGGGCTACCTTGTGGTTGTCATTACCACAGCATGTCCTTCGGTTCTCAGTCAGATCCAATCAGGATAGAGGTTTAGCAATACAGAGGCTTACCCAGCTCATCCAAATATGATCACCTCTGGTTCCAAAAAAAACCAAGATGTTGACGGCCACAATGTCAAACTCAAAGCTTCAAAACAGTTGTCCAGGAACCAATGGGTGACATCACAGTAGGTATCAAATAAGCTATAACTCCTGAAAGAAGTACAAAGAGCTGAAACAGTTAGCTTAAACTATGGCTAAAAGTTTAAGGAGCTAAAGAGGAGTTAACTAATGAATAAACTGTTAAGACAGTTAGGCGCAGGCCTCACCACCGCTGGTCCCTGCTCTTGTGAGCAGCGAGCTCTGTCTTGTTATGTCAGTTCAATTTAGGTTGGTGTTGGATTGATCTGAAAATAAAAGCGCTGTCAGCAAACTGGAAGGCTGTGAAGCTGCAGTGTGTCCTCAGCAGGGCTTTCCAAAGACTGATGTCTTAGCCCTCAGTCATTCAGCTGCCACACGCTCACAACACATCTGAGGCTTGTCATGTAATTTAACTACTCTAATGGATGCACACACACTTCACAGTGATGTCATTTCCACAACGCACAGCTTAACCACTCTTAATATAGTGGATATTAGTGTTATATTTGCAATCAAAGCATTTGTTCTATAAAAAATAGTTACAATATCCAGTTTTATATAATTATTAGGGTTAGATAACATCCACTTCCAATGAACACATACGTAACAGTGTTGGGTAGCGTTGCTTTTAAAAGCAACTTGTTACGATTCAAGATTACTGCCATCAAAAAGCAACTTGTTACCTACTGAAAAAGTCACTTGTTAGGGAATTTTTGCATTACCAAAAATGAAAACCCCTTTGCTATTCCTTGCACATTTTACTTACATTGTCTTGATGGTCTAATGGAGAATTCGGCAGAGGCATATTGCATAGGTGTCTCTATGAAAAGAATAAAAAATGGGCTCATATAGCCTATAGTACATCCTGTTTCACCATGCAGCTAATGAATCAGTTAGCATCCTAAACACATGCCTACAGAAAAACTATAAAAAGGGCTTAGGCTTTTGAAATCATGTAGACTCACCCAACAGATGTTCTCTGAGGTTTAGTCTTTCATAACACAGGAGTTTTTTAAAACGTGTCAGATAGTCAGTTCCTCTGACAACACTTAAGGCTAAAACCAGAGAGACCCAAATTGAGATACTCCGCGCCAAGACTGCAGGCTGTGTCTGTCCTCTTTATCAAATTCAAGAAAGTCACCCTCAGATTCTCCCGTGGTGACAAGTACAGGCTGCGGTATGTCTTGTGGTAAGATTGTATCTGTAAGGCTTTGCTTATTTGAAAACGTAAGTACTGCAAAACCAACACGTTACAACAAGAAAGTAATCTGAGTACTCAAACAAGGTACAGTACGTTGTAGTGTGTTACCCTCAACGCTGTTCAGAGTGGGTACTTGCGTCCAGGCAGGGCTGTGAGGGTACATCAGAAGATTTAGTGTGTGTGCATATTTCCACAAATCTCATCTGTAAATTAGCCTCTCACCCCCTGCCAGCTTACTTCGTCTGGTTGTCAGAGCCCCAAAAGTCCCCACCTCCTCACATATCTCAGGATCCCAACACACACACACACACCAAGACTCGGCCACAATAAAGGCCCTGATCTGGACTGGGCCACGGGCTGAAGGTCATTCTATTGAACCGTTCTTTTCTATCATGACAATCTGTTCCTAAGTGCCACAGCTGGAGCCCCCCACACACTCCTCTGATAAGCCAGACTCTCTTCATTGTCTGATAACATAAATATGACACACCAACACACCATCTGAGGGTCCCTGTCTGCACCAGCCAGCCTAATTATATAATTATCCCTTGTCTGATTGTGCCTGTGCAGCTGAGACGAGGGAGGGCCTTTGTGTGGCTGGTGGAATGCGGTGCGCTTGGCATTTTTCAGCGAAAGGGCAGCGTTCTGGAAGCCGCTGCTAAAAGAGAGGAGAGGAGGGTGAGATCACGGCTGCTGGTGCCCACTCTTCTTTTTTTCCCTTCTTCTGTCTCTATCACTCTGTCCATCTTTTTAAGACTCTCTTTTTCACGTCTCTAGGTCTCTATATCTCCCTCTGGATCTCTCATGTCTGGACAATCCCATCTCTCTTCTGTGCTGGGCAGGGTTGGAAGGGTTACCTTAAAAATGTATTCAAATAAAATGACTAATTGCCTGCTGAAAATGTAGTCAGTAACCTAATCCAAGTATCACATTATCAAAGTAATGTAACTTGATTTAGATTAAACAGAGTTTGGTAATTCATTCCACCACCATGGGAACTACAAGAGTCTAGCTAGCAACTTACACTTCACACGGAAACTTCAAAGTAAGCGGACAAACTTATTCACACACACACACACACACACCATCCTGGTCATCAGGACTACCTACAGTCCCAAAATATTTTTAACTACCTTGCTAACTGGATTTCTGTGTAGCTAAAATTAGTGGTTGTTCTGTGTAGCTGATGTTAGCACTTGGTCTGTGTAGCTAACATTAGCAGTTGGTCTTACCTGTAAATGTTAACATTAAAATCCTGCTACTATCGCCGTAACCTGCTAACATCTTGTTTTTTGTGTAACTGTAATGAAATGTACCTTTTTTGTATCCTAATTATGTAATCCATTGCTTCCCAGTCCTGGTGCTGTGTCACTATCCCTCCACCTCTTCGTCTCCCTCTCCACAAAAATTCTCCCCAACACGTAACGCCCCGTCCCCTCTAAACCTTCAAGTTTGGCCAATCCAGCTGTCGTGCAGATAAAGTGGCCTTTTGGAGATGGAATGCACAGGATTTGGCTCTCCGATGATAAGAGCTGACAGGCTGCTGCGCGGTTACAGAGCGGCTGAGGGCCACCGCTCCGATGTCTGATAGTGGACTCGGAGGCGACCGCTCCGCCGCATGATAGGAAAGCATTGCTATTGTTTCTGGTCGAGAGCCGTGGAGGGGATAAGAGAGACTACAGCACGAGCAGGTGTTAGGAGAGATTACAGCATAGGCCGAGAAAGCATGTGTGCTATTACCTCCTTCTTGAATCAAAGTCAAGAGCAACAAGGCAGGCGTCACATAAATCATGTTCTCCTGCACTACAATAGAGGATCCAGACCTTTTTCTGACATTTACATCAAGGGCCTCCCAGTCTTTGCACGTCGCTACAGGTGATTTTATGAGTTTTATTACTTTATCAGAAGCCTTTTATACTCACTAATGAAAACAGCAGGGTTAAGGGTATTTTGGCGCCAATGTTTTCCCTCTGAATTCCTCCGTATGAGCTGCTGTATAATTCAAGAACATTTTGTCATTTCAGCAGACCGAGCCAAGATGGATAGCACTTTCAAAAAAAATATTCACATCATCTGAGGCGAACTCGTGTGTCAGATCCTTCAGTTCGTCCAAAAGTTTGTATGCAAGGTGGGATAAACCAAGTTGGCTCTGGTTCTGAAAGACTCTGAAGGAACTTCTTCCTCAGTCCCCATTTTGGAGTAAATACAGGCATCACAACAGTAAGCTGAAGTTCATCTCGCCACTCAGCCGCAGTAAACAAGTTTATCAGTGACCCGAGACAGGATTGTTTAACCACAAGTGTAAAATCTGCATGCTGTCTGCAGCAGAAACACTGGTAACTAACAGCACTTGAGAAATTCCCATAGAATTCCGAGCTGTCCGTCTGATCCCTGTACCCGCTTGTCAAAGCCCCCCTCTGGTGATCACACAGCATGGAGTATGTGAAAGAATGCTGCCGGGACATAGCAGGACACCAGGGGCCCAGTATTCCCATCTCATGCTCCCAGTGATTTTTTTTTATGACATCAAAAAAATATACAAACAAAAGTGAAAATCTGATCACAAAGTGCGACTTAAGTCAGTGCCAACAGACCCCAAGACAATATGTTGAAATAAACACAGAACTTGGATGAGAGAAATAGTTTGAGTGCTGGAGCCAAGAGTAGGACCTCTCCCACTATCAGCATTGCTATGAGAGCTCCATTGTTTTGCCCATCTCAAATAGCCCTGACAAATTGTGCTGAATGTAGAACCTCTGTTTAAGCTAGAGGCATCTTCCAAAAACATGCTGGCACAGTGCCTGAGCTGCATTTTCCCATCAGTGAACTGATCATCAGCCAGCATCGCTCCACAGCGCCCCTGCTGGTCACTTTCTGAGGATGTGAAGAGAATCTTGAATGTGAATATTTTGCAACCCAAGTTCTAAAAAATTTGGGACGTTGCATAAAACATAAATAAAATGCAAATCAAAATATTCAATTGAATATAGTGCAAGGACAAGATATTTCATGTTCAAACTGATAAGTTTATTGTGTTTTGTAAATATAAACTCATTCTGAATTTGATGCCTGCAACATTTTCCCAAAAAGTCGGGACATGTTTATCACTGTGTTACATCACCTTTTCTTTTAGCAACACTGACTTTGAGAACTGAGGACACTAATTGTTGAAGTTTTGAAAGTGAAATTCTTCCTCATTCTTGCTTGATATACGACTTCAGGTGGTGAACAGACCGGAGTCTCTGTTGTTGTACTCTGCGCTACATAATGCGCCACTTATTTTCAGTGGGAGACAGGTTGGGGCTGCAGGCAGGACAGTCAAGTAACTCTTCGACTTGAAAGCCACACTATTACTCCATTATTACTCCATTACACCAAAACCTGTATGTACCTTTCAACATTAATGGAGCCTTCACAGAAATGACAGTTACCCATGATGCCATGGGCACTAACACACCCCCATAACATCACAGATGCTGGCTTTTGAAGTTAGTGCTGGCAACATTGTGGATGGTCCTTCTCCTTTTGCTTGTGAGAGACTGAGCCGTTCGAGGATGCCCCTTTAACACCCAATCATGACACTATCACCTGTTCCCAATTCACCTGCTCACTTGTTGAATGTTCCAAACAGGTGTTTTTGAGCACTGCGCAACTTTTCCCAGTCGTGTTAACCCTGTCCCAACTTTTTTGAAACGTGTTACAGACATCAAATTCAGAATGAGTGTATATTTACAAAAGACAATAAAGTTGATCAGTTTGAACATTAAATACCTTGTCTTTGTTCTGCATTCAGAATACAAGTCAAAATCATTGCATTCTGTTTTTATTTAAGTATTACACAATGTCCTAACTTTTTTTTAGAGCTGGGGTTGTATAATAAAGGGAGAATCATGCATTTTGATTTGTATTACAGAGCTTTTACTGGTGACTCCAAAATAAAAGCACTTTAATTGTATCTAACAGTGGGAAACAGTTTTCACTACGCATTATGTCATTTCTCTCTTGCTAACAAAACCTTTCCGTCATACCTCCATCCTCCTTTTCTGTTCCCCTTCCTCCATAGTATTATCCAGCTGACAGGTGGAGAGAAAAAGACCAGACTTTTCCTGGTATTCACTGTCTGTGCACTAATCATGAGTTCATGCCACATTGTAAAGATGAAAACTATAGAGTATAAAATGCCGTGCTGAGAGAGGGATGAAGGAGTTTCACTGGGAAGAAATATCAGAAGAGATAATAATATATGCATGAATGATTTTTCCATGCGATTAAACAGTGACTAAATAGTTAATGTATTTCTATTTGAAGGGCGATTATTGAAAAGAAGTCAAAACACTGCAGGGTGAATGATAGTTAAATGGCGCCACCATGTGTTAGTATTTATTTATTGCAATAAGTCAAGTTTTATAAGCTCAGTCCAACTTCGAGCATCTTCAGTTTTTTTTTAGAGCTGAAACAATTGAGTCATTGCAGAAGAACAAACCAACATTCATTGAATAATTTATCATCTTGTAACTTCTTTAGTTCCCGATTCTCTTTTTTTTTGGTTTGTTTGTTTTATATGAGCAAACCAGAGTTTATGGTCGAACAAAATTAGCCATTTAATGGCATCTCCTTGGGCTTCTAAATATTATGGTGGGTAATTTTTTACAATTTTTTTTTACATTGCATAGGGCAACTGATTAATTGATTAACTGCAAAGTCACTAGTCAGATTATCATTTAAAGGAAATAGAAAGATAATGTGTTCCTTACTATAATTATGTGCTGATCATGGAATGGTAATGACAACATAAGGTAGTAAATCTTACAAACACGAGAGAACTTATGAGATAAAAATGTTCAGCAAGGTTAAAATTAGATACAAACATACAGCTGTCAAACAGATCTGTTAGCAGTGTATCTTTCAAAATGGCAAATACATAATAAATAGTAATATCAGAAACTTCCCATTGAGTGACTGAAAAACACTAAAGCAGCTGAAATTTCTACAGTGATTTAAAATGTACATTATGAATCTAGTGCACAGGGTTTGCACCTGCATTAAAAGCAACTGTAGCTACAGGCCAATAAGACTGTTGTTTATGAACCACAAACATGTACATAATTGTACGTGTGTGTGTTCAGCTAACTGCATTTGCGACATAACCATTAACTTCGACTGTGGCAAGACTGTGGTCATTCATGCTCTAAGAGCTTGTTTCTGCACAGTGAGGCGGTGGTAGTCGATGTGTCTGAAGTCATCTGCAATAAGGCCAAACAGGCCGAAGAACACCATGACCAAGGCCCACTCACACACCGCTGCCGCAGAACGATGTCCTGTATTGTGGAGAGCGGACACTGAGGGGAGAGCCGTCAAGGAGCACAACACTAAATAAAGGTAATAAATCAAATTAGAAATCAAAACATGTGCAGGTTTATTGATACGTTCAAATTCAATCTGTACTTGGGTGTGTGTTACTATTTTACAACACATGAGAGGCCGTTCAAGTTTGTATTGTCGGCCCCTTCCTCTTGTACCTCTCTGTCTGTAGTTTCCTGTTTTGGTTTGTGGTCACAAACATTAGGCTAAAATAGATAGACCTGATGTAATGTAATGTGCTTAATACATGTAGAGTGCCATTCAACATTAGCTAAATCTGTAATTTAATTTAAAAAATAAAGAAAATCAGCAGTCATGGATCAATGTTAAAGCAGCTTAAAACAATGGATAAAGTTGATATAGAATAGAACAGTAATTGATATATGGCTGAAAGAGTTGGCTGTTTAAGTTGTTTATTAGGCTAACATTTGAAACAGATTTAAGTTAATAGATAGCTAATGGTAATAGATAAATTAGCCAGACGTGGGAGATAAAGACTGAAGTAGATAAGTAGGAAAATTGGTTAAAAAACCTAAAAGTAGTGTATAAAGTTTATAGTTAACTAGTGTTGGTGAAATTGTTAAAATGCCTAAAAGTTGCTGACAAAGGTAGAAATAGTAGGCTAATGGATAAATGTTTGAAACACGTAGAAGTAGCAGAAGGTTGGAATAGTTAGCTAACAGTAGCTAACTGATAAATGTTAAAAAAATATAAAGACGCAGATGTTTGAAGCAGATACAGTAGGATAAATGGTTAAGAAACATTAAAGTAGCAGATAAAGGTTTTAGAATAAATAGAATAATAGAATAAATGGTTAGTTAGCAATGGTAAATGGTTGAAATACTTAATAGTTGTCGATAAATATTGACATAGACCTAATAGTAGGCTAATGCATAAATGTTTAAGATACCTAAAAGTAACAAAAGGTTGAAAATAGTTAGCTAACAGCATCAAAAGGATACATTTTTAAAATATCTAAAAATAGCAAAAGGTTGAAATATGTGTATTACAACAATAAGCATGGTTTAACAATAAACATGAATTCCTTTTTAAAATTGTGGGTGAAAAAATCTGCTCTTTATCTTCAACAGCACTGCCACAAGTATCAACTTAGGGTGGATTTTATATTTACCCAAGTTATTTTGTTAATTCATACAGAATATGAAGGATACTCGTGACGACCAGGATGGTACAGAGGATGCAGCCGGTCGACCTGGCAGCTGCAATGAGGCACCGGCCCTGAGACGGCTTGGCCCGATACGTCAGATACAGCTGTACCCAGAAGTAGGCCAGACCAATGAAGAAAGCCAGGAACGCTCCCAAAAGGTGAATACTCATCAGGATTGATTGCTAAGTATCGTGGCAGAAGAAGAGATTTTAGTAAAATGAATATTATGAGTTAGAAAAATAAGAAGAACGTTTTTTTATTATTTTATTATTGTTTATTTATTCTTTCAAGCTGTTACCTGGAAGTTACCAAGGATAGAGATTCCTATAGAGGAGATGAATCCCAAAACAATGCTGGCAACGTTGGCTTTTCCATGGTTACCAAAATCCCTAACCTGCTGGAAACGCAGCACCACAATCCACAGGGCTGAGCGGCAGAGGGAAGAGAGGGAACTCGTTTCAAGGACAGTTATGTTTAAAGGACATTTAAAGAAAAATAGTGTCCGCTTGTAATTATCCATATTTTTAATTTAATTTGCAAACACAAACTTCCAACTTATCAGAAAAAAGAAACAGAGATCTACACCTTGAAATTGAAGTACTCCTATACACACAATTTTTTGTAAAAGCAATTACAGCCTCACAGTTGTCCAAATAGATGTTTGGCTCTTGACCACCATATTATAATCAGTTCATCCTTATGTCCAAGAGAACATTTGTACCAGATTTGAAGAAATTCCATCAAGGCATTCTTTTGACATTGTGCTTTCAAGACTGGGACAGATGGACATTTGGACAGGTGGACAACCCAAAAACATAATGCCTCAACTTAAAGCTGTAAGACACAGTGACTTACAGCTTTAAGGTGACCTACAGCTGTTACAGCTGTAGGTCACCTAAAAAAGCTCATGTCCAAGACTTCAAAAGGTGAACTAACTGCTACATATCTGTGTTACAGTTGTTATAAAATGATGTTAAAGCAGTTTATCTAACACTAGATGATGGACAGAACTCGGCTGATCAAGGACTTCAGCTGACAACATGTGGAATAAAAAGATTTGTCATTACCTAAAACAGAACAGATGTTGCAGATCTGGGAGAAGAGACAGCTCTGAGGGTTGTAAGTGCCACATTCACTGAAAGGGGGATGACAAAGTGGAATTATAAGCATTCAACAATAACTTGTTAACATAATAAATTGGCTTGTTACGTTTACTTGTCAGTTGTTCATTCAGCTTCAGTTCACTTTATTTATTCTTCATCATATTTCAGGACACTGACAGAGAAGAATCATACCAACCTGATGTACGGGAATCCCTCTGTGAGGTTGACTGATCCATTTGTCACAGCTACAGCAAACCTAAAGGGAAGAAAAGCCTGTATTGAGATAAGAGGGTTTTTTTTTCTCTGACCTGACTTTAAGACTCAACTTACAACCTAAATACATTTCATTATATTTTACAATAGATGAAATACTGAAAAATCATACTGAGACAAAGGTCTAAGTATAAGAGAGGAAGACAAAGGTGAGAACAACATTACACTGTGAGTTTAATCTTAATTACTTAACACCTACTTACCAGTATGTAATGGAAATAGATAAGAAAGTCATTTATCTTAAATTTTTGTATTTATTTATGTATTTATATTTGTATATACAGTATTTTTTTTAAGTTATTTTTTTGGGGGGGCATTTTGCCTTTAATTCACAGGACAGCCAGAGAGTAGACCGGAAATGGGGCAGAGAGAGGGGGAATGACGCGCAGCATGCGGGAGTCAAACCAGCAGCCGCTGCAGAGGACTAACAGCCTCCATACATGGGTCGGACGCTCTACCAACTGAGCTGAATATACAGCATTTTACATCAATGTTTTCAGTCTAAGTGTCACACACAGTCTGGCTCCTTTTCATGACATTATTGTAAAAGAATAAGAAGAACCTAATCTTGTTGGTCCACTATCTTTATAAATGTAATTATTTAAAGGTAGAATGTGCAGGATTTGTTAGTTGCAGTTGTACCAGAAAGATAGTTGATTGTTGAAATCTCATTCCCAGGTTGTCAAATACAGACACTTTGCGTTAGCGTCACAAACACAGCAAAATGATGAGACAATAAGAAAATACAAACAGAGGGCAGAAACCACCACGCACTTCTAGTAAGTCATAAATGATAACTGACTGGAATTAGGGTGCCTCTAATGTGTAACGAGTGAACCAAAATTTGAACCGGAAAAAAAAAAATGTATACAATCTAACTTATTGTCAGATTCCTGCTTGATGCAAATTTGTTAACTCCAACTTCCCTGTACGCCTCGCCTGTATAAAATATTTCCACTGTAATTTGCAGGCTGTAAAGCAATACCATATAAATAAATAGTAACAGTTATGAGAAATGAGACATTATAAAATATCAAAACTGTGTAAATGACAAGAAAGAAAGAGAAATACTCACACAGTCCAGATGCCCACGGTGCCAAAGACAGCCATGCAGATGGGGAGTAATGCCCACAGCCACATGTTGGAATACCACCTCTACAAAGCAACATGGGTATATGTAAATTGGTAGTGTCAAAATAAAATATTAATTGTGTGAGAAGAGATGACGTTTGTACTCACTGTGCTGAGTAAAGTTGAAACTAAACAATCCCCCCAAAAAAGCTCACTTCACTCCCTGCGCTGGCCAATGATAAAGTGTTGCGCTACAGCATAAACACAGCTCTCTCTATTGAAGGGCTTGGCTGGACTTTGACACCGTGTTTTTTTAGATTTACAACCTCTTGTACAAGTTCCTCCCAATTCTTGCAGCGCGTTTCCTCTGCTCTACGGTTTACCTTTTCCTTTCTGTTAACTGAAAACGAACACCAAAGTCTAAACTCTCTGAACAGTATCCTGAATGTTTTAACGGTTTAAATTAAAAGAGTGAATAGAAGTCTCAGCAAACATATTCAGGCTTTGGTGTCAAGGGATGATTGCAGGATTAATCATAAATGTTAAGTAATAAATGGGTGGATTAATAATTCACTCCTTTAATTAGCATTTTATAATCATAAAGCAGGTTGTAAAATCCAAATGTGACCTTTGCTTCCTTCAATAAACATTACTAACATGATTTATCACCTCTATATAATTAATCAATTTGTTTGAGCTATGTAACACAGTGTATGATTTTCAGTATGGACCCGCATATAGAAATGAAAACACTCTGACAGAGATAAATTCATTCAAAGACTGTTTTTTATTGTGGCCAAACAACATGATGAAGTCTTGTTCTACTGGCTTGACTGTGAATAACCGCATCCACGCGTGAGTGTCAGAGCTCAAGCTCAATCTTGACATCCATCTTAGCCTTGTAGGGCTCCAACAGAGGGCGGACTTCTTCAGACAGGAACCTGGCCACCTGGACACAGCAAACAGAAAGACAAAAAAACGAATAGAACAGTGTTCATTTAATTAACCAAAACTATGACAAAATATGCTCATCAAAGAGCTTTATTTCAATGACTAACATGAGACGGCACAGACGCCATCAAACACTAATTATTACTTCATCAATATGCAATATTGTTGATGAAAAAACATGATGAAAATGTAGTTTAAGATATAAAACACTTTCTCGAAATCTCTCTATTTTCCTTGACAAAAGAGGAGATGAAAGACTTTTTTTTTAATGCAGCAGTTTTGTGTCCTTAGCTGCATGTTTGCCTGCCTTATCAGGAATACACCAGCAGCACACAATGAGCACAGTCAGGACGTGGAGCAACTTACAAGTTAACGACGACAACAACTATAGGGCTTGGAAGGAAGAAACGAGGTGTAGGCTCTGTGGTCGATCATTCAACTCGTTTTCCTCAGAAAATAATATTTTGTGAAATAAGACTAAAATGACAAGGAAAGTACTATGTTGGCTGAAATGTTCGATAGGATCTGATGACTAAAAATCTAAAATGTCAAATGATTTTGACTGAAACCAGATACGAATTAGTTTGACAGTCTAGGTGTGTTTTGGGGAAAAGCTTTTACAAAAAAACTACAATTATCACCTTGTCTGCCCAGGCTCATAATATATGTAGTGAAGAGTTTGAAGGAATTAGGTGTATTTTTTGGCTAAATGGAAGTTTCACTATATTAACAGGAGACTGGTAGAGAGCTGAAGATTATGATGTTACAGTGAAGTTGATTTTTGGGCTATAAAATGTAATTACTTCATCATTTTATCTTATTAGATATTTGTGTGAAATTTTGTCATAATTATGACATGTTTTTGCGAATGTTTTGTGGATGTTCGTACCAAATTTTAAGGAATTCCTTACAGGTGTTCCTGAGATATCACATTCACGAGTATGAGACTGATGTGAGGTCACAGTGACCTTGACCTTTGACCTCCAAAATCCAATCAGATCATCTTTGAGTGCAAGTTGAATTCCTTCAAGGCGTTTTTGAGATAACACATTCACAAGAATGGGACAGACAGACAACCTGAAAATATAATGCCTCCATCTTCGCCTGTCATCAGCACGGAGGCATAATAACTGAGCGAGCATGTTTGCATGTTGCTACATATGCAGATAGTCATAATAAACATAAATAAACAAGGCTGAGGGCACATTGTAACTGCAGGTGAGCAGTCAGGATGGCAGCTAGAGTAAAGATGAGGGGCTGTTCATGTTGTACCTGCTGGGGAGCACGACCAATAAAGGTCTTGGGGTCCAGAATGGCATCCAGCTGCCCCAGAATGGGGGCAAAGTAGGGGTCTCGTTGGACTCTGGTCAGCAGGTCGTTGTCACCGCCCTCCTGTTTGACCACGGCTGCTGCCTCCTGGGACAGAACACGGATCTTCTCGTGGCAGTCCTGAATGAGTAGAAACAAGCTTGACTACACAAGGCCAGGGCACTGTGGGGTGCTGTTTTATGCTACAAATGTATAACAGCCACCAATACCTGTCTGTTCCCTCCAGTCTTCACCATGGCCATAATGATGTTCTCTGTGGCCATGAAGGGCAGCTCATGGCGGATGTGTCTCTCAATGACTTTGGGGTAGACCACCAGTCCCTCTGTGATGTTCTGCAGGGTGCTGAGGATGATGTCCGCCGTCAGGAAGGACTCGGGCAGGGAGATTCTCCTGCACATGAGTGAGGGGGATGAATTGAACAGAGTAGACCAGTAGACTCCAGCTTTTGTGGCCCCTATACTTAAAGTCAGTGATCCTCTTTTGACGTCCAACTACAGGCCCATCTGTATCTTAAACATAGTATCAGAGGTATTTGAAAAACTGGTTAGCAAACAAATGATTGATCATCTCCACTATAGCAAACTAGCTTTAAACTAACTCAGGTGCATTTACATCTCTTTGAATGTGATTAATGTTCGATTGATTAATTACATTGTCCCTTATCAAATAAATAAAAATGTAAAAGAACGTGCAAAGGAACCAGGAGAAAGAGGTGTCTTTAATAACAAGCCACAACTTCTGTAGTGTCTCTCAAATATGGAAAAGAAAATAATCCCAATAAGCTACTGTGTGTGTCAGTGGCAACTGACCTGTTGGCGCTGTCGTCCAGCGTCCTCTCCAGCCACTGGACCGAAGCCGTCTGCAGCGGGTCAGCCATCAGCGCCACCAGGTGTCGGGCCAAGCTGCAGCAGCGCTCCGCACGCATGGGATTCCTCTTGTAGGGCATGGCACTGGAACCTGGAGGAGGAAGACAACTTCATGCTGACAAACGGTTTGCGCCGTCACCTGTATTACAAGATAATGTGTCTTTGGGTTTCTGAAAAGGATCGAACTGTATGAGGCGAGTGAATATACCGATCTGCTCTTTCTCAAAAGGCTCCTCGATCTCCTTCAGGTTGGCGAGCAGGCGGATGTCCGTGCAAATCTTCAGACAGACAGATCAAAAATGAGCTTCATCAAGTTACTCAAGATAATCCACAGACTTTGTTGTGACAGTTTCATGCAGAAATTATTTTCTTTCTATCTAACTACACCCACCAACCATACAACCGCACAGAGGGAAGGATGCATCTACTCATGGACGAGAGACTCGACTAAATCTACTGTAGATTCAATCAATAAAAATCTTATGATATTTAGTCAACTAAAACTAAAACAATTCAGATGACAAAAATATGATCTTTCTGTGCTTTGAGCACCACAAGCCAAGTGCCATTTAGTCATTTTATATTCAAAAGAAGACAGACATCTCCATCTCCAAAACTCAGCAACTAACACCAAACTATGGATAAACAGCACTACAGGTAAAGAAATATGCTTTTTTTTTATTTTGGGGTGAACTGTCCCTTTACTGCAAAGATCTAAATCTAGATCTTTAAATAAGTAGATAAAGTGCAGATTCATCACAGTGCTTTCAAGCTCCCATTACACACCACTAGATGGCAACATTTCTCTACATGTCTCCAGCTCCTGCAGCTTACCTTGTGTACAGTAGCTCCCAAACTGGCCAGGCTGGACAGGCAGTCTATGTCCACCTTACGACTGTATGTCTGTCCAGTCACCAGGTAGGCTCTGTGAATCATGGGAACACCATTATCCTCATCTTGTCTAAACGACACCGCCCTGATTTTGGTTGTGGCATTTAACAGTTTACACAATCATTTTGCTTTGATCTACATTTCATCTACAACCTCAATCCTCAAATAATTGCGACATTGTGTGAAAAGTAAATAAAAACAGATTTCTGCAGATTCTCGGACTCTTTTAATGATATTGTGGGTTGTAGACAGTGAAATCCCTAAATCCCTTACAGTTTTGTGTTCCTTATGCACTATTTGCCCTCAAGGTTTGTGGAATGTTCCAAACAGGTGCTTTTGCACAACTTTCCCAGTCTTTTGTTCCCCCGTCTCAACTTTTTTGAAAGGTGTTGCAGGCACCCAATTCAGAATGAGTGTATATTTACAAAAAACTATAAAATGTAATCAGTTTGAACATAAAATATCTTCTCTCTTTCTTCCATTATCAGAACTTACTTTTTGAAGGAAGCCATCTCCGTCACCAGTCTGTCAAGCTCTTCCACCTGGCGAAGGGAAGGTGAGAATTGTCACATTTAAATCCATCATGATACAACGTCTCTGATATTAAAACTCATCATCTCCGTCACGGCCTACAAAACAGTTTATTGATGAATTCTACCTTGTCGTGGTCCCCTTGAAAGAGCTGCAGGAAGCTGGCCTGGGTGCCAGTGGTCCCCTTGACCCCCCGGAAACGCAGGTCATCACGGGCCCGCTGCAGGTTGCGCATGTCCATGGTCAAGTCCTGCAGCCACAGGCACGCTCGCTTTCCCACTGTGGTCAACTGGGCGGGCCTGTAGGCAGGAGGAAGAGAAAGAAAACATGTAAACACTGCGTTACCTTCATTAGAAAAATCAGATCAAAGACGGAGCCTCCAGGCGAACTGATAAAGACACGTGAAAACATTGCAAATAGGATACATCTGATGAGAGGAGCTGTATTCAGCTGTATTCAGGACTTACTGGTAATGTGTGAAGCCAAGCGTGGGGAGGTCTGCGTATTTCTCTGCAAAGTTTGCCAGTCTGTCAATGACTCTGGCCAGCTGTGTAAAAAAAGAACAAAGGGGTTTTAGCACTGAATTGTTGCGTAACACACTGTTTTTACTCATGCCCATCCAGCCCTCATATGTTAATAAGCTTATTTCTGGTTTATGTGACCAAACCTTGCGAGAAATTATTTCTACATTGTTGATTTGTTACTGAACAGCTGAGGCTTGGAAAGAAAAAGAAGAAAAAAAAAAAAGGCCTTATTTCCACCAATTTCATAGATGCACAACTGGATGGGTGTGCGTGTTTCCTGGCAAACAGCTGAGGCTCACCTTAGGCAAGAGAATGTCAAATCCATCACGCAGCATAATCAGATCCTGAGGAAGAAAAACAGAACAACTCAGAGAGCATGAAAAGAAAAAAGCACTTTGTACTCGGGGAAACAACACACAAAATTCCCAGTGAAGTCGGGGCACACGTACAGGTCAAGCTGGAGAGGAAATATGAAATTATTGATTGTTTAATCAAATCACTAAAAAACAGTGGTGTCTACAGTGCCAATCCTGCTTACTGTATTGTCTCCCACGTAGCAGGAGGTAGCACCGAGGTGGATGATGGGAGCAGCAGTGGGGCAGCAGTGTGCGAAGGTGTGGACGTGGGCCATGACATCGTGCCTGAGTTTGCGCTCCTCCTCAGCTGCCATGGCGAAGTCGATGTCCTTTTCGTGGCTCTCCATCTCCAGAATCTGAGCATCAGTGATGGGCAGACCCAAAGCCTGAGGAGGACAATGATGGCGATGGAGAGAGAGAGAGAAAAGGGAAAGAGAGACATGGTGAGAAAAGTGAAGATCATCCACTGGTGAATTTGATAAGTGCTTTTCTTTGTTTTATATCAGTGAGCTGAATATCTTTGAGTTCTTTGAGACATTTGAAGTTGTCGGCTTCAAACTGGGAAGCTGTGACGGACATTTAACGATTGCTTGACAACTCAAAGTTAAAAGACTAAACTAGAGCTGCTACAATTAGTGTCGATTGACTGATTAGTTTTTAGTTATTAAATTAATCACCAACTATTTTGATACTCAATTAACTGTTTTATTTAGTTTCAATGAAAAAAATAAATATCGCCTGAATAAATATTTCAAAGTTTTTCAAAAATTGTGAATCGCAGAGGTCCTTCAGCGTACAGTCACAAAAAAATTAGGCTGAGGGGCCCACGTCATTGTTAGATGTTTGAACAGAAGGAAGACAGTCTGACGATGACGTCAGTTATCCTCCTGTCTTTTCTCCAGTCTTGACAGGCATGTGCTGTCCTCGTGATAAGGCGCTCAGTATCCTGATTAGATTGGAGTTTTTTCTCTTGGGATAAAGCAGTCATGAGATGGGACCACAGATGGGTTAATTGAGAAATTGTGCTCAGCTCCCTCTCTGTTAACACACAGTCCAAGACCCACAACAATGTGAAACACTGCTGTGTCAAAGGTCAACGGTTATGTGTGCAGGCCAGTTCCAGGCAAACAGTGACTCAACACAGAGAAGAAAGGTCTCTGTATAAAATAAAAAAACTGTTTTGAGGGAAAAGGCTCCAGGAGTTCGGCTGGGCTCAGTGCAGGTGAGTAAAACGCAGCTTCTCGGGGGGTGGTCTCCTGTTACTGTGACCTTCTGTGCTATTTTCACACACAAACCACACAGTGGCAGCCGCAGCCGCAGGCAAACTGTAGCGAAACTATTGAGCAACATCTCAACATAGAGGAAAAGAAGGAATGAGAGACTCTGATCAGTTCTGATTAGTGTGTGCGTGTGTGTGTATATAACAGATCATGTGAGGTGATGCATGTGACAGAGGATATGTCAACAGTTAACCTCCCTTGTGCCCTCTTTAATATGACAAGTGCAGAAATCACTCCGAGGAATTGTGAGACATACAGAATTAGCTTTAGCGTTTAGCTACAGAGGAACGTTAAAAGATATTTATAAATCATTTGCAACAGCAAAACTCTGTTTGGTTAGACACACTATGCGTCTATTTTAACCAGCATGTTAAACACTGGCAGGGGTGTCACAGACTGTCTGGTTTGAGTGCTAAATGTCAAGATACTTCAAAGGTTATTTTCTCACAACGCCTTACCTCTTCATTACAGACTCGCGCTGTGTAGCCAAACTTTGTTCAAAGTTCTAGTGAAGACCACAAGTTTCCAAAGAAAGCAAATATGTCAGACTGACTTCTGGTGAAGTGCGCATAAAGTGGTGCATAACACATGCAGAATATTTTCATTTGATGGAGTAGCAATGCATCTTGTATTTAAATTTTTCAATCAGTGTAAAAATAATTTAGAGTTTATATATTTTTTATATAAGCCGGTGCAGATTATATACGATACTGTCAGATTCTGAGGGTTACTATGATTTTAACAACCTTGAAGCCATTTAAGAGAGGAAAAAAGGGGAGAAAATGTACAGGTTTGTTGCACTCATGCTGTTGTTGGAGTTTGAATTAGGGATGCATGGTATTGGATTTTTGTCAATATAAGATACACGAATATTTATCCCCACCAGAAGTAAGCTGAGAGGTGATCATGTAATCACTTCCATGTGTGTGTGTGTGAGTAAGTGCATGCATGATCTCCGCAGCTAATCTCAAATACTACTGGATTGTTCAGCGTAATTTTGTTTTTGTGCACATTCATGACTGTATGCTGAAGAACCTCCGTGATTCAGAATTCTTGAAAGACCTTTTATGCCTTTTTTTTTTTTTTTTAGTTTTTTTTTTTTTTTTTTTTTTTTTTTAATGGCCAGAGGCATTATGTTTTCAGGTCATCTCATTCTTGTGAACAATATCTCAAATGCTTTGAGGGAATTTCTTCAAACTTGACTCAAATGTTCACTTGGACTCAAAGACTGAACTGATTAAATTTGCACTCATTCACTAAACACATTTGTGGCCATAACTCAAGATTTAATACACTAAGTCGACGAGGTCACTCAGTAGAGCACAGATTCCCGCCAGGCAACAGTTGGTGAAGCACCTACTGCAATGTCACCATGACTGCCAGATGCAACCAGCATCGTGTTACCGTTTAAATCCATGTCTGTCCAGATTCATATAATGTATGTAGTGAAGACTTTGAAGGACTTTTAATATGGAACTGACCACTATACTGACCTGTAACTTGAATGTAATGAAAGGTATTAAGTGTATTTGTTGTCAGAATGAAAGTTATCACTATACTGACACAACTGATTCCAATGAATAATTTCAAGAAACACGCTGTCTATATAGGAGTGCAGAGGACTTATGAAGAAGACGTGAACATTATGATGTTACAGCAACACTGACCTTTGACCTTTTGGATGTAAAACGTCATCAGCTCATCATTTTATCCTGTTAGATATGTGTCTGTGATCTTGTCATAATTAGCACAAGAATTCTAGAATTGTGGCCAAAAATATGTTTCGTGAGATCACAGTAACCTTGACCTTTGACCACCAAAATCTAATCGGTTCATTCTCAGGTCTAAATGAACATTCGTGCAAAGTTTGAAGAAATTCCCTCAAGGCGTTCTTAGGATACTGCGTTCAAAAGAACAGGAATAAAAACATTAAGCATACAGTCATGAATGTACACAAAAACAAGTAGGCTGATCGGTCCAGAGGTGGTGAGATTAATAATTGTGACAAAATAACACACAAATGTAATATGATAAAATGATGAGGTGATGACATTTTAGATCCAAAAGGTCAGTCCTCTGTACGCCTCTGCAAAAATAGTTTCTAAGTGAAGACAGCATGTTTCTCCAAAAAATTGCCATACTGCAAACGTACTCATGTGCCCATAATTAACATGTCGACTTGTTGGCCTCTTATATTGGCAGGAATGTTCATTTGAGGCCTTTCATTTTGAAGCTTTTATCGCAGATACTATCAATTTGAATGTTTTTTATCTCTGGGTTTTACAGTACACACTCAGTGTTTGGTGTAGGATAGGGCACTGAGGGAGAAAGTCAAAAAAGGTAAATAAATCAGGGCCCGACCAATACTGGATTTTTGGGGCAGATGCTGCTGCTGATATTAGGGGCTAAAGAAAATCCAATATTGATATATTAACCAATATTCTTTGTATAGAAAATAATACAATAAAAAATGATTGCAACAATCCCACAAAGTGGTCTGCAATGAAGTGCAATAAACTTTATTGTCCATAATGATATTAGAGCACTACAACATACCAAAATACCAATATAGCTGTGATAGGCCAATATTGGGCCAATAATATCAGCCAACTGATATATCAGTCAGGCTCTAATCTAAATGCAGAAAAAATTGTGCTTTTATCAACCTCCATTTCTATGAGCAGTCAATGTAAACAAGTGCTATTGTTTATCAAAGAAGAATTAGACTAAAGCTGTACATAACTAATCTTTTCATTTTAATTGTTAAAAGTTAAATTTTATGGATAAAAGGAAAATGACACTGTATTTATACATTAGTTTAAAGAATGCATTCACGCAATTAGCTTCTGTTCATGTGTGAGTAGAATTACAGTAAAATTAATTTATGAATGCCCGCCCCCCACGCCTACAACTGTCTATTGTTATTACATATATATTTTACAATATGCGTTTTTTCTGCTACTGTGTGGCACAAGGAGTAGACAAGCCTCTACTTAAGGACCTGACAGTCAGGCAGAGAGCTATTAAATTGGGTCCTCCTTCTTCTGACTATATTTAGAGCAGGAAACTTGATAGGGCTCTCTGAAGGTCGCATACTTTAAACCATAAGACTTGCATGAAATAAAGTGTGCATATAACACAATAATAGCCAGGATACACGTGGTATAGTTGCTAATGTCCGTCTGCAATGTGTCAAACCTTCTCAGCCTTGGCCAGGTAGATCCACAGCCTCCTCCAGGTTGTGAATTTCTTCCTGTCACTGAAGTTGTAGGCCATTTCCTTGCTGGCATACCTCGACACCAGCGGTGAGCGGTACTTCATGAACTCGTCAGCTCCCTCCATGATTGTAAGACGAGGTGGTGTCCGTTAAAAACACGAGAGGTCTGCCCTGCAACTTCACCCACGCACACCAACACACACTACTGCAGCGTCCCAAGTAGTCCACTTCGGTTTGTAGCCTCACATGGACGGTTGCGTCTACAAAGGAACCCCAGACCCGCGAAAGATCTCGCGAGAGTTATCATTTAAACCAAGACGGTTTATTTCCCTGGCTGTTTTTTATCCCTACACTTCAGCAGATCTTAAGCACGCCGTTGTCACATTATAAAACATACATTTAGATTGTACAACGTTTCCCCCCCCCCAAAAAATACACTTTGACACCCCATCATCCAATCACAGTACAGTCTCTATGGTATTAGACCAATAAGATTTACAAATACACAGCAAAATACACAGTGACATATTTCAAAAAAGTATTTGCATTTGCTGGTTTGAATCAGCGATCTGAATGAATCTCCAACCAAGAGTAATATTTACTCATAATTTTAATGACATTTGTCAGTGGTGGGACATTCTAACCAGTTATTTGGGTTCTGTTATTTGTGTATGTGTGTGTCTGTGTGTGATTGAACATTTTATGTTCCACAAGACAGTAACAACACGGATCGACTTCAGGACCGAATCTCTTTTTTAAAGCAATTCTCGCGAGAGTTTCACAAATCTAGGGTTACCTTCTACACATGACACGAGCACAAGGTGGTGCTGTTTTACGACACTACTAGTGGGCGTGCGGCGTGAGGTCTAAATACGACACTTGTGACGGTGTACGACAGAGTGGCGCTACTACGTCACCGCCTAATTGCTCCTAAATTGTTTGTCGAAAACAGACGCAAAAGAGTTGAAACAAGCTCCAGTACTCCAATAGAAAGCACGACACGTCAAAAATGTGTCATTGTAGTTACTGTTTTCTTTAAAGTGCACACATTGAGTGTTTTTAACCATGTATCCATCAAACGTGATTTCCCCTAGGTCCGTGAATGTATCTCGCCATCCAGCGTGCATAATTAACCTGATAAGGAGCCAAGGGTGAGCTCAGACCTCCAGGATGATGTATATTATTTCTTCTGCCCATCACATGGCTGTGAAGCATCCGTGAGAAATTATTCACACACTAAAGTGACAGTGCTTTGAGTTCAGTGCCACCAGGTAACGTCTTACAGTCATCTGCTATTTATAGGAGCTTTCATGTATTATGTAATCTGTGGCTGCATGTCTTATATCAATATTTAAATTTATTCATGCAGTATATACATCCCTTCCCTGCCTCACAGTGTTTTTTATGTCTGCAGGCATCATATAAATAGTTGTTTGTGCATGATGCAGCAGCTGGGGAATACATCCAGCTGTAAACACAGAACAGAGTGCTCCCTTTCTCTCTCCCTCCCTCACTCTCTCTCTCTCTCTCTCTCTCTCTCTCTCTCTCTCTGTCTATCCATCCTTCTATCTGTCCTCCTGACTGCAGTCTGCATACAGTGCCACACTGCTGCTGCTGCTGCTGCTG
>JAJHUR010115721.1:0-22915 GCA_027495735.1 Lutjanus campechanus | reverse complement strand
TCCCGGTGACAGGTGTGTGTGCAGGTGAAAGCTGCTCGTCCTTGAATTAGAAAATAGACTCCCCTCGACCCTCGCCCAATCCACACGTTAAATAATTTATTAAATATAATCAATATTTAAAAAACGATGCTGGTCTTGTGGTTTTGTCTTGAATAAGAAATTAAATCAAATGCACAGCAAGTTTTTTTTTCTGCTGCTGAATTACACAACCATGTCTTTAGGTTGTAAAGTGGTTTGAATAACAAGTAATACCACTGCTCTTCATTAGACTTTGCTCTACTTTTTTAAAGCAAAAAATGTCCAAATTCTCATATGTGAATATTTTCTGGTTTTCCTGCTCCTCAGTGAACATCTTTGGGTTGTGGACAAAACAAGAAATTTGAGAATGGCATCTTGGGATTTGGGGAACAGTGGTTTGTCACTGTATCCTGATATTTTATGGACCAAACAACTAATTGATTAATCGAGAAAAAGGTTGACAGATCATTCTTTTCCTCCCTCCATGTCCGTGTGTCCAGGTGACCCAGAGGCCTGGCTGTGACAAGATGAAGTGTTTCTTCAGAGTCAGCTTCGTGCCCAGAGATCCTGTGGAGCTGCTGCGGAGAGACGCTGTGGCTTTTGAATACCTCTATGTACAGGTGAGCGAAATCACCCTTGAAATCCTGAAACTGATGTTACATGAATAGGATATTTTCACCACTTAACGTTGCTATCAGATGGCCTTTTTCTGCCAGGAAACTACGGTTTTAAATAACCCAAATAAATTGCACTCTCAATCAGTAATTTTATCTTGCAGAACATGGGAGTTGCTGGTCTTCTGATGCCTTGATTAAACTAATATTGTGTGGCTTCTGAGTTTTTAAAGGATAGTTTGGATTCAATAAAATGACACAATAACAGACAAACTAACAGATGGAGGCAGCAGCAGACCAGAAACTCCTGTGTTCTTGCAGGGTGTTGGTTGGAGTTTGGTTAGTTTAGACATTTGGCTTGAATAAACGTGATTACCTGTCAGAAAATGCTGTCTGACGGCAATGTAAAGCAGTGAAAATAGTGTACACTTAAACTGACAAAGCAGTTTATCGTTTAGCTTCCATGCCAGGGCCCCTCTGTGCTTCTCCAAACTGGGGGCGTGCTGTACCTCATACTACCCCACTTCAAATAATCCAACATCCCTTTAAGCCTTTGGAAATATGGCCATATTGATATGAAATAAGTTTGGAAATATGGTTGTCGAAACAAAAAGCTTATTTGCAAACAATGCCCTCGACTACAGCCTCTCTTATATAAACTTCTTATCTCTGAAATAATAAATTGTTTCGCCCTGGGATTCCTCTGATAATTAGTGACGTAAAATAGCCTGGGAGAAGAAAAGCTAATCATCTTTTCTTGTCAGAGTTCACCGTTTTGTTCTTCAGAGTCCCTCGTCAGGGACTGGAAACTGCATCCCTTTGAAGGAATCTCAAGCCACAAAGGTTGAGAACAACTTATTTCAGCTCAGCAGGGATGCGCCGCCGCTTGAATTGCTCGATGGAGAGATGAAATGCCCTTCACAATCCCCCAAAACTGGACTTTGGGATTCTTATGTAACTTTGCTTCCCTTTGCTTTGCTGCTGCAGAGTTGTAACGACGTGGTGTTGGAGCGGTTCGGCCCGGAGCTGAAGTACGATGCTGCGCTGCGACTGGCTGCGCTGCAGATGTACATCCTCACCATGACGACCAGGCAGAGCCAGAAGGTCTCGCTCAAATACATCCAGTAAGTCTGTGTGTAAATGCAATTGTAATCAGGGTACGTGTGTGCTTTTGATACTGCAAACATGATGTGGAATGTTAAACTGTTGTATAGCCTGGAGCTGCGCATCAATAATAAATGATTCTCCTCCTCCTTTTCTGAAAGTTTTTGTGATGGGTTTACAGAAGTTTCGAGGGGATAGATGAATTCATTGTCCTATTTTCCTTCCTTGGTTGGAGACACTGTTTTTTTAAAACCATAATTTTCCAGTTAAACAATCAAATCACAGTAGTACTAATGCAGATTTTTGCAATTGAATGTCTTTTAGCACAATGTTTAATTAAAAAAGAACGTTATCTTTAAACAAAAAGTGCCGGGAGCTGATACCTGAAATTTTTAATTAATAAACAAAGTAGCAAAGTGTTGATAGGCTATTACTCCTGACCTGTAACCAATCAGATAATATTGTGGAAGGGACACTGACCACAGAATAATAATGACTACAGACTCTCTTGGTATTCTGGTGGGGGTTTTTTTTCTGGTGGTTTTTGACAATCTTCTGATTTTTACAACTTTTTCCAATAAGGGCTGAGCAAAATATCAATATTATATATTCATATTGTGATATGAGACTTGATATTGTCTGAGATTTTGGATGTCCTTATTTTGTATTCAATGCCAAATTTTATTCTCAATGCCAAAATTATAATGTGACTGTTCTAGCCCCATATTATTTTGCAATAATAACCACAGTTATGAGCAAATGCCAACTCAGCTGTTGCTCCATATTAAACTGCACAGCAATGTTTCTGTCAGAAATATGCACCAGTCCAGGACACAGGACCTTGTTCCTGTATTTACTTTATTACCCAGACACATCTAACCAATAAGCAGAGTGAGTGTTCTCACATGGTTTTTGTAGTGATGGATATTGGATTTTTCTCTGTGTGAAAATAAACTGAAAACGTTCCAAGTTTACCAACTCATCAACGGAGTCAAACCTTCAGACTTTTTAGACTTTTTTTCTTGGGAAGCAACTAAATTCAGACTTCTCATGCGAGTCATGTGCAGACAGTCTGTTTGGCACTCGTTGAATTTAATTATGACGAATTATGATGCATTAATCTGAATGAATTTGAGCTTTAAATATGATGCAGGAATACCAAACTGAAAAGAAGTGTATGACTAAAACTTATTGAATGCAAGATTAATATTCTGCTCACAATATTATCATCAGGGCTTGTCAATTTACTGAGGCAGATTTACGCTTTAGATGTCAAGTCGGTTCAAATTTTATTTATATAAGCCAATATCATATATCAGAATTTGCCTTAGGAGGCTTTAAAATCTGTATACCTCTGTCCTTCAGGATTCGGGTGAAGAAAACCTCCCCAGTTGTTAGGAAAAAATTTTTATATGAAGTTTTATTGGGGACACTCTTTCCATAGAGAAAGTCATTGTTCTGTTCTGTAACTGACAGCTTGTCTGAGACTAGACATCATCCAATTTCTAGCTTTTGATTTAACCCGGGTCTGGTGGAAGTATTTCTTTCCGAGGGTGACTTTATGCTGAAATCAATCTCCACTCAACAGAAAGGAGTGGGGTCTGTCGCTGTTCCTGCCGCCCGCTGTGCTGTCCAGCATGAAGGAGAAAAACATCAAGAAGGCTCTAACGCACATCCTCAAGACCAACCAGAACCTCGTTCCTCCGGGGAAAAAAGTAAGCAGCTCCCTTTGTCCTCCTCTGCCCTTCTTAATAAACTTCTGACACACGCACACAAACACACCGTCTCTTTGTTTTCTGATGCAATATCCTAAAATAGCATCGCTGCCATCCTCAACCTCGCAAAGGTTCTCACCCTTGTCAACCTAAGACCCTTTGTCGAGCCAGACCTTGAATGCTAATGTGGATAACAAGTGCATTGTCAAACTGCGTGCATAATAAGATATTCATATTCACACACACACGCGCGGCCCAGTCAGGGGCCTCTGATCCAACTTCGGATGAACTTTTTGGCTCTTTGTGGAACTGCTTTGATGATACAGGCAACAGCTGTAACCCCCATATTCCCTCTGACACGTACAAATCAGAAAACAAAAGTAACCCATGCAACAGTTTCAAAGTTAGCGAGTGATTTAGTATCAGCTGTCATGCAAATAAGGTTAGCTGCAGGTGAATCTCAATTAGAATACAGGGTGATATAGAAGTCTCAGGGGAGACACAAAAAAACTCTTTCAAACTAAATTATGAGCGTTTGTGGATAAGATGAAAGTGTGTATCTGTTACTATACTATATTTATAATGTTTTTACTGCTTAACTTTGCTGTCAGACTGCCAAATATCGCACTTTCCAAAGCTACCAGACTCCACTGGCAAAAACAGTCATTTACCTCGCTGAGCACGGGCATTGTTCATCCATCGCTGCCTCCACTTATGGGACTCCGCTGTAGCTGTGAGTGTACCGTAGTACAGCACAAATCATTCCTGCTCTGTGCTCTCAAACAATTCTCATGACATGAAAAGATGAAAACAACAATGAATGACATACTGTAGCTGTGTACTGAGCTCCGCCGTTGCCCACAAAAGGGACTCAAATTGCACTGGGTTCCGTGCTCCTTTACTGTGATGAACGTGGGCCGTGTAGTTTATTTTGAGTCGATCCCCCATACAAAGTCCCGCTGCCATAAATACTCAGCAGACCACCAAATATGTATTAATCCTTGCTGAACATTATTTCCTCTTACTTCTAAGAACTACAGAGCCCAGCTGTTTTAGGAAAATAAATGACACTATACATTTTTGATCCATTTTTTAAAGATTTACATCTGCAGTACTAACGAACGGGGCAGAGTGCCACAGACAGGACAGGGAAAGTAGGAAAGTACATTTTTAGTTTTGCTCTTTTTATGGGATTTGTTGCAATGAGGAAAAATATAGAACAAGTAAGCAATAGACCTGAAACTCCCGTGTCCTGTGAGGTAAAAATACTCATTTTGTCAAAGGAGTCTGGTGGCTTTGGGGAGAGCGATATTTAGCTTATAGAACGGCTGTTTCCCGTGAGAAAAGGCTGTCTGAGGGCAAGGTAAGGCGGTGAAAATATTCTAAATATAGCATACAATTAAACTTTCAGCCTTTTTCAGGTGGCTAAAATAAAAGTTTTGCAAACTTTAACTCTGTCCACAGAACTACATTGCTTGGCTTCCTACATAAATACTCCTGCTGCTTCTTTAAACTAAAAAATAATTACGACCCCACTTCAAAATATCCGTTTAATATGGTACCCTCTATCTCTTGATGTTGCATTTAAATTTCAGAATAAAATTAGTCGACGGTGTAACCCTGTAATATTTTACCACCGTCAGTCTGAGACATAAAAGACTAATGAGATGTCTGACCTCACTTGTTGAAAACCAGACATCTCCGTTAAAAAAAAAAAAATCAGTTTGTTTTTAAGAAATTCTTGCTCAGTTCTAACCGCCACCTTCCCACAAAACTGAATGAGCTGCATCTCTTTAGCGAGGTTCTGAATGATAACTTCGAGACCGTAATGAGAAAGCTAATTTGGAGCGCCGATGTTTTGAATTGCACGTCAGTTCGCTGGTGCGGCTTGGCTGTATTTCTCCTTAATGAAGAGAGTGAATATCAGCTGCCACTGTGAATGCAGATGATGAACCAGCGCATCAAACTGCTCGGGCTGGGAGGGGGAAGAGATCAATATCCCTCCCTAGTATGACTGACATTTTATAGACTTTGTACACACGTATACACAAATATAGAGTTCAGGTGTGTTTAACGTGTACTACAATCCTTCATCCGCTACATGAAGATGTGTTAGGTAGATTAAATTGGGCATGGAGCAATGCTAATTTGCCCGCTGATGAATGATGTTGCCTAAACGTTCAGCTTCATCGAATTCTTCATGGCTCAGAGACTGCATACATTAAAAGTAATGTTTAGACTATTACAACAGAATACATAAAAAGGGCAAATCAGATTTATTCGTTTGGGTTTTGTGCAAACTCTGATGGATGTTGGTATATTCACCAAAGTCAAAAACATAACACAAACTAGGTAAAATTAAGGATTTTACCAGCTTGAGTATGGATAAGTACCTCATAAAACCCCACTTAAAAAATAGCTTTATATATGACACATTACCCATAACTGTGATCATTTTTATAGCCTGACAGAGACTGGATTTATGGGGCTGATGCCAATACTGATACTGGGGAGTAAAAAATATCACCAATATCACAATATCACTATAATATTCTGTATTTATAAATAACTATAAATCTATAAAAACACACAAACAGAACAACTTGAATGAAGAAATATACATAAAATACTGATAATAAACTTAAGAAATCAAGAAACAATCTGCATTATGTTCAATAAAGTGAAAAAACAAACATTGACATCAATATAGACCGATATTGGCCACTATCAGGCCGATAATATATCTGTCTAGCTCAATTTTGTTAAACTGCTTTTCCTTTACAAATTTATTGCCTTCTCTGAGCACATAGTGCTGAAATATAGAGACATTCAAAAGAAGGAAAAAAGCCAGTTGCGTATAAATACACAAGGGGTAAATAAAAAAAACCCCACATCATCTGCTCTGTATAAAAGTGAGGATTTAGCAATAAACTATAAAATGTGTCAGGTCATAGATATACGGTATATCACATTGCAGCGAAAGCATCAGTGCTTTGCAAAAATTCACTTTTGGTACTTTCAAGTTGGAAGTTTGAAAATCTCATCGAGCCTAAATGGCTGGAGAGGCGCACATCCACACAAGCAGGCCATAAAAAGCACTGCAGCAGAGCAGCTCCTCGGATTCTGATCAGATTTAAATGATATGATGGGATATAATGGAAAATCAGTGGTCCACATCAAAATGGCCTGAGAGTGCTTTACATCCTGACATCAGAAGACAAATAGAGTACGTCTGTTCGGGCTGAAGTGATTTCTTTTCGAATGCTTCCTAATGTATTTCACTTCTCTCTTTTCTGTCTCTCTGTGCAGCTGACTGCTCTGCAGGCCAAGGTGCATTACCTGAGGTACCTCAGCGAACTCAGACTCTATGGAGGGAGGGAGTTCAAATCAATACTTTTGGTAAGACCATTAGCTCTGGAGAGGATTTGTAAAAGTTTGAGAGGAAACTTGAGGAAAAGTTTGACATGTTTATTGTTTTTTAATTCATTTTAAATGTCATTATCTGCATACGCACTGCTCTCTGTAGCAAGGGGAGAAACAGACAGACGTGACGCTGTTAGTGGGGCCACGTTACGGCATCAGCCATGTCATCAACGCCCGGACCAACCTGGTAGCCCTGTTGGCCGACTTCAGCCATGTCAACCGCATAGAGATCCTCACTGAGGACGAGACCAACGTCCGACTGGAGCTGCACGTTCTGGACGTCAGGGTGAGCACAGTTCTGTCTGAAAACAGAAATACAGAATATTATTTTGTCCTACACACATTATATGATCTATTTTGTTTCTTTCACATCCTTCCACCCATTCTTCCCTCCTTCCTTTCCCTTCTTTTTTTTTCCCCCACAGCCCATCACACTGATCATGGAGTCGAGTGATGCAATGAACCTGGCCTGTATAACAGCAGGCTACTATCGCCTCCTGGTGGACGCACGGAGATCTATCTTCAGCATGCCCCACTGCAACAGCACTGGAGGGGATGACACCAGTGAGTTATTATTTACTCTGCGTGTGTGTGTTTGGTCAAGATAGTATAGATTAATTTTTTAGATTAGTTTTTGTCTGTGACATTTTTTTCACAAAAACTAATTTTTGATGACAGAAATCTATTGACACTTTCATCAACAAATAAAAACGAGATTAAATTATTAAGATGGTACTCTTATTTCATAAATATTATCTTATCTTATCATAGATATCTAAATCATAATTTTAAAAAAGACTGATTGCCATGTAAGTAAACCTGTTAGATTTTAGTCAACAAAAATCTGATGATACTTAGTCGACTAAAGCTAAATCAGTTGACTAAAATATTACTGAAAGTAAAAGGCATTTTAGTCAAAAGACTGACTAAAACTAAATCAAAATTTGCTGTCAAAATTAACATGGCATAACATGGTTATGCCACTTATTTATACAAAAACACAATCTTGCACACCAACACGCTGTGTGACAGGAGGTAATTTTCTCTCATTAAAGCTATTAGCTCTTATTCAGCCGTTATTGTCTGGAGGACAGATGATCTGACATGTTTGAACAAAGCCTTTGTCCACAAAATGCAGCAGAAAAGCACACTGCACGGCGTTAAAATTACAATTTCAAGATGTCATCACAGTTCAAAGTTTACGATCAGTGTTTGAATCTTTTCGAGTGAAATGATTTGCATTTGGATGAGAAAATGTGTGTTTTTCCAATATGGTTTTTACTTGAATCATCAATGTTGTAGAAACAAGTGGCAATATCTTTGCCCTGGCAAACCACTTTTTAATGTCCAGTACCAATACTGAGTATCTGCCAATACCAATCCCATACCGTCTTTTTTCTCTCTTGTACAACTAAGCTGTAAATAATGCATTCGTAAGGATGCACTTTTTTTAAACCTAGCCATTTAAAAACCATCAGGCTCAAACTGAGAAACAAATGTTCTGCTCCAATGAAGGACAAAATACATAGCCCACAATATTATTCACACTGTACTGTTTTGAATCAAACTCAAACTCTTAAGTTTTGAAATAAACTAAAAGTTTTGCAGACCTACAATGTCTTGTGAAGATAATTTTCTTTTCTTCTGTAGATAAACTAAAATATTTGAGTGTTAAATGTTGCAGTTAAAATATTCATTTATTATTCACTCTAACTTCAATGAGTTCACTCAACAATTTTGACCTACAGGTATTTAAATGTCTAAAACTCAAAAATACAAGCCCATCATTAGTTGGTTAAACTTTATCAAAGCTTAGGAGTTTGAGTTGGGCTCCAAACTCGAAAACAAGTAAGTCACCTTGTCTTTTTGTGTTATCTAAGTTAAGTTTTTTGTTATAATGGTGCAGTTGTGCAATACCATCGCTTTTTAACACTTTTTTTGCACAGAACATTTAACAGCAAATAAATGCATACATTGCACTCGCAAGTATAGTTAAGAATTTATGTGATAGTTTAGGCTAATGGTTCATATCAGATTGTACTTATTTTTTCCTCCAATGTCTGATCCAGTGATTTTGGCCAGTGTCTGACAGATACTAACACTGAGTATGGGATCGGTGCCATCCCTATATAAAACCATTAAAAGACGTTAAGAAGTTGATGAATGTCTTTGCTCTCACACGTTTTGGAAGGAAAAGACTCAGTGCTGGATTATATGGCTTAAAAATTGATGCTTTACAGTGCAGTATAAAACCTCAAAAGTCTTGAAGTGGAGCACTCAAAAGTCTAGTGAAGAAGCTCCTTTAAAATTTAATCAACATAAAATATAAAACACATAAAGTAATAACACCTTGTATTGCTGCTGTCTGCAGGTCAGGATCGTGTCCTGGGGTGGCCATACAGCACATCTTTGGGGGATGAGGAGCAATCACCCGGCCAGGAGGAGGTCTACAACAGAGACTCTGAGTATTCAGACAATGGGCAGAGAGAAAACAGCATCTCTCCTTACTTCCACGAACCCCAAAATCCTGACCTGGAGACACGGAGAAGTCCAATGCCGCCTCCTCTTCCCCCAGCTACAAGACACAAACCTCAAGAGTCACCTCGGAGCGCCAAAGTGTCATTTATTTTCGGGGGTGATCCGCCCTTGAACAAGGCAAAGAACTTAGGCTATGAAAGACTGTTGGAGAGCCCTGAGGTGCCCGAGCACAGAGCGCCCTACTTGCACAACAACACAGACTTTCGGCCACAGGACAGGGTGCCGTTTCAGTTCAGTGGTCTGACACATGTCTATAGTAACATTATAAGCGAGGAAGGTGGTGAAGAGCCGCTGCTGAGGGATCTGTTTTATCGTGACACAACCGACGACGCCGAGGATGACGACGATGCTTCATGTGAAGAGGACTCCACGGGGGGGACACCGGTGGGTGATGAAAGAGGAGGCGGTGATGCAGACTGTGGTAACCAAGGAGGAGGTTTGGCTACGGCAGCCGGCAAAGCTACTTTCCTCACACTTTCTGGTTCTACCGATGACATCATCGACCTGACATCATTGCCTCCTCCCGAGGGAGACGATGGCGTTGATGATGAGGAGGACGACACGCTGCTACAGACACTCAACCTCGCAATCGCAGCCCCGCCACCAGGCTTTCGGGACAGTTCGGACGAGGACACAGCACCCGAGGGAAGGCCGCTAAGCACATGTGACAATGATGACATCCCAGTATCGTTAATTGATGCCGTCCCAACACACGGGGAGGGGGAAGGGAGCAGGGGAGGGGAGAGGAGGCTGGACAGTGCAGTCATGAATACGCTGCAGGCACTGGAGGCTCTGTCTGTCTCTGAACAGAGGCCTCCCCCGCCACCACCCAGCAATAACAATCCAGGTCTGTTGAATATTAATGCAAGCACAGTAATGTTTGATCACCATCATTTATGTGTTTTTTGAGTATTTGTTTTCAGACCTTTTATTTGTGTTTACTTTGTCAGAGAAAGTATTTGTCTTTCTCTCTATCATTTAGCTTTGATTCTTTGTGATCTCTTGCCCCTTTTAAGTTAGTACACTCCCAAATCCACAAATCAGTGGAGGATGTTACTACTGTCTATAGTTCATACTTTTAGACGATTTACCCATATTAACCTTGTATCTCTTATCTTCTAGGTGTTTACACATCACGAGGCTTTAGCCCAGAGTCGTCCTCAGATTCTGGCAACGAGACCAACTCCTCAGAGATGACTGAAATCTCTGAACTGGCTGCTACTCACAGGCTCAGCGAGAGCCACATGCGTCTTCTGGTAGCCACGAGGGAAGGGTACCAACCTTTGCTTGAAGAGAAAACAGAATTCCCCGTCTCACCCAGTACAGGAGGAACGACACAGAAGAAACCCCGTAGTCCAACACGGCACCTTCAACCTCCAGCAGTTCCTCCAAGACGGAGCCCCCAACCAGACGCTGCATCGTCAGGGCCAGACAGCTTGGAAGTGAGGTCCCAGACTAACCTATCATCCACTCTCCAGCGCCCAAGTTCCACCACACCAGGAGGCAAGCATCACAAAAAGTCTGCAGACTCCAGTGGGAAGTATAACACCTTCAGCACAAGGGAAGGCTATCGAGGTGAAAGTGGTGGGAGCCGCATCCGCCTTGACTTGGACCAGCGCACTTCATTCTGTGAGCGAGGGGAAAGTCAAAGAAGACAGAATTCTTTTTTAGGAGAAAACTCGGCAGCCGAGGGCCTTGCAATGAACAGCCTCCCCCGTGACCATCACAGAATTCCCCGCCCTCCTTCCTCTACCTCCGATCATCTCTTGGATGTTGTAAACATGGGGGACTGTGGTGCCGATAATGGAGCTGGGGCTGTCGAGCAAGATGAACATCTAGTTGTAGCGTCATTGCTGTCCCCAGCCAAAAAATCCAGACCGGGGGGGTCTGACCAGGGATCGGACATACAAAGTGACCATCCACCTATGTCGAGACAGCAGAGTGTTGCACGGTTGTGTGAGTACCATCTAGCAAAAAGGATTTCAAATTTACAAGGAGAGGCCCACAGTTCGCTACAGGGTTCTCTGTGTTCATCACTAGATGCTGGTGGCAGCACGAACAGTAGCGCTTGTGCCACCCCAACTGACTCACCCCTAGGCCCTGGTGCAGTTGAATCAAAGCACCACCATTTGCAAAGGCACCCACTTTCTAGTTCCTCCTCCTCATTACTCAGGGTGCTAAACTATGAAGATAAACCTGGAATCCCTCGTTGCATCCCTGGCCAAAGTACTCAGGGAAAAGACCTCCATCCTCACGCAGACCCCGCCCTCCTTCGGAAAATGTTGCCCAACATTCACCCTCCTGGTCCTGGGGCTGAACCAGGCCGCCCCTCCTCAGCCACACCATCTAAGCATAAAGAGACCACAGGTACTGGAAGCAAGAGGCCCCACAATGACTTGCATGCCAAACAACAGGCCTGTTTGAAGGGACTGAACCAAAAGGAAGGCAGTGACGCCTACAGACAACTGATTAACTATCTAACAGTCAGCCAGATGCATCAGGGAGGGAAGTTGCACAGTGCAGGCATGGGAGGGGCAGTGAAAAAGGACACCAGGCGCTTTATCACTAGCAACCCTCAGCTTGTCGAAATGGTTAAGAATAGGGGGAATACCATTGGTCGCTGCCCATGTATGCCTTCCTCCGTATCATCCCCTTTCCTCAGCCCAAATTTAGTAAACCCTAATGTGGCCAACATGCAGCTGGCAAATAAAAATCCACGGGCATACCATTCAGCCACACTTCCGGCCAAACTCAAGAGAAGTCCTGACATGCATGCTCAGAGACTAAACGACAGTCTAGATTTCAGGCCAGCTACTGCTGAGAGGAGAAGCTCATTTTCTGGCCTGGAGGAACTAGAGAGGAGTGGTATGGACCCAGACCACTTGCTATCACTGTATAAGAGAGAGGGCTGTATCAGCCGCGATGGGGGATTCATTGCAGGTGGAAACCGTGAGGGTGGGGGTACCACTAACCGTCCTCCACCTCGGTCAAGAAGCCAACCTAGTGGCACCACAGAGGACTGGTTCAGATCAGACCCGAGAGCAAAGCATGCAGTTCGTCAGTCTCCTCATCCCCGTCCTAATGATTCTCTTTGTTTCTCTGCTGCCCCCAGTGTAAGTGGTCAACGTGCAGATCTCAACACCATCACACTAGGAAGGGGAGACCATCCGTCAGCTTTTGTCAGGCAGGCATCTACTGGCAATAGGGCTTGCGTTACATCTCCAACTCCCAATCCACAATCTCCACCTCCTCCACCACCACCCCCGCCACCTCCTCCATTGCCTGTTCCCGGGCAAGCCAATGCTAGCTCCAGCAACTCAGGATGCATGCAGAATTCAATCCATTCCATCCAGTCCCGGCCGAATCAGAACCACGTTCAGGCCATGACCCCAACCCTGCCGCAGACAGATCCCTTCAGCAATAACCTGCAACGGGGCCGGGAGCTCAAACGCAGCTCCAGCAATGTGACCGCCAGTTCTGGTAGTGTGGAAGTTCTGTTTGATAAGCCCACCCGAAGCCGGAGCCAGCAGCCCTTGACACCGTCTGTGCCCCAGCAAGGTGAGACCAAAGTCCAGAGGAGGCCAACGAGGAAGCGGCTCTCCAAGAGCTACTCCCAAGGCTCTGTAGCTTCCCACACCACGTGCTGGTCTACAGGCAATAGGGTGGACAGTAGAAGGGCGTCTGTGGCATTTCCATTACAGAAAGATGCCAAACATATGAAGGGCTCTCAAAAACTGGACACCAGTCCCTGGAGATGCAATGGGCCCTTTAGCTACTGTTTCTTTAAACGTAAAAGTGAGGGTGAGGAGGATGAGATAGAGTGGGAGAGGCCCAGACGAAGTCGTGGTGGGAGCAATATTGATGACGGTGCTGCTGCAGCCATATTGCCCTGTGGCTCGGCAGTGGATGCAGCTGGGGAGCAGCTGTATGGGGAGGTCCTCAATAACATGAGCTTCAGTGACCGTCTCGCACGAATCAACGCACTCAAAGACCGCATGTATGGCTTCCCTTCCGGCTTCACTGACGTCCGCCGTGACGCCAGTGAGCTCATCGCACTGGTGAGATCCAGCGTAGGTCGCTGCGATCGTGGACCCCAAATGCCTATCCAGGATGTATCCCAGTACAAGCAGCTCCTCTCTGTTGAGTCAAAAGAATTGGGCCGGGCGTGCCGGAGGATGGCACAGGCCCACGGTACTCCTGAGGAGATGCTGCTAGCTGTAACTTGTAGCTTCCAGGTGCTATGCTGTCTCTGCGAAGCTTGCATGTGTCTGGTTCGGGGTCTCGGAGTCTCGGCCTCGCACCAACAGAGAGAGGTTGTGGCAAAGGTTGATGAAGTTGTTATGAACTATATCTGTTTGCTCAAAGCGGCTGAGGCTGCCACCGTGGGAGCACCAGGGGAGCACAGTGTGAAAGCCCTGGTCCGCCACTCCAGTACCATGTCGGCCATTGCTAACGCACTCACCCGCTCCCTTAAAACGCTGCTTAGCAAGTAGAGGCTACTCCTTATGCTTTATAGTGTGGCCTACACAGTCAGTAGATGTCTGTCTTTAAGCATCTTGCTGTTTTTGAGTCCGCTGGAAGAGTCATATTTTTCATATAAGCTCTAGATGGTCTCCATATCAAAATCAGTAACGTGTACGACTCATTGCAGTTAGACTCAATGTTAAAGTTAAATAAAACTCACACTGAAACATTAGTAAGATGCTGAAAGGCAGTCCCACCTGACTGCACTTGCTTTTTCTGATGACAATATTGTAATGTATATTTACAAAGCCATACTGTCACAGAACTTTGTAATATGATATGTACCTAATAGATACCCTTTTACCTGTGCATTATGTAACTTATTTAAAAAAAAATGTAAATAATGTACATAAATACAATATAATTATATTATTTGCCGTAGCAGTTTCAAGAAGCCATTGAGTATTCAGCTTAATTTGCTCTAATATTGTACAGGGCTGGAGTGAATTCACTTTCAGTGCAATCAGTTCATAAAAGTGCAGTTTTACTACAGATGTTTATAGTTGTGATTATAATTATTTAAGTAAAAAATGTAATGTAAGTAAAACATGTGTCACTGTCAGTCCAGTGAGGAAATTGTTGCTATTATTTGTTTCACACAATAAATATTAGGTTGACTTTCTGAATGACTGTTAAAAAGTGAACTGATTTCAACCCTGTTGCATTACAATGCAGTTTTTATCTTTTTTTTTTGCAAGATGAGAGGAACATTTGTTATGAATGTTGAAAATACAGGGACATTGAAATTGCACTGCATATACCACTGCTTCATATTTTAGCACATAGATTATTTTCAGATAAAAATAATAACAGTAAATAATAAAGTATTCCCCCCAAAACTATAATAATACTATAATATTAACATTTTAGATTAAAAAGAATATTTATGAAGAAATATTTCAGATTGACACTGTGTTAATTATATATGATTATTTTTAAGTTTTTGTGTTTTATTATCATCTGTTTTGGAATAAGTTATGTGCTTGGATGATTTATTATTTCACACTATGTATCAAGATGCAGTTATGTCTCTTGACAAGAAATTCAGTTCCTGTCTTTTTTTCAATAATCCACAAATCTATTAAAACATTTTACAGATATTTTATGTCTGTTATCATGTGTCTGCTTGGTTTGACTGGTTAACTGTGTCATACAATCAGCACTGGTGGGTTCCAAACATTATTCCATCCTAGAATAAAAGTATAAAAAGCTGATAATTTTAATGTCATTTTCATAAAACGTTTATTCCTTAGTCATGTTTTATCTAGTGTCAGATATTTGGTTATTACTCATTCAGGATGCAGTACAGAGGAGCTGTCAAGGTACCTTTTACTGTTCTTTTAACAGGTTCGGGGGTCTGTGGCAACTGAGGGGCCGCAGATGGCACTGGAGTAGAGATTATGAAGGGTAATTTGACTAAACTGTTTGCCTAAAATTCATTAATGTCAGTTCTTCCAATCCTGCTCAGAGGCACTGCCCTTCAGAATCCAGTTTTATGTGTTGTCAAGCCATCCTTCTTAGTACTGAAATGTGTATGAGAAAAGAATCCACAGCACGAGCTTGAGCTGCACCCCATTGAAGACAAAAAGACAATATTATCCCAACAAGGAATTCTAAAGATCATCCTCACACAGTTTGGCTTGTTCCTGGCTAACAAGCAAGTATAAAAACAAGAAAGAAAAAAAAAAACCTGTCAAGCACAAGGCTGGACTAGAATAAAAATAATATTAAAAATGAACTAGAAGAGTGGATTCAGTAGAGTGCAGATCTCTGCCAGGCAAAAGAAAAAAGAAAAAGAAAAATAGAAAAAGGAAAATCAAATATAACCTCTTTGTAATCATAAATATTTTGATTAATAACTGTAATTTAATTGCATATGTTTTACTTTTGATTACAATTACTTGTATTAATTTATTTATCTTATTTTTATCTAAGTACAAATATATACAGTTACAACCCAACAATTGTAGTTGATGCTGTTCCTACCAGCCAGTTATGAGCAGTGAGGAGTCAGCTGTCACTGTAGGTAATATATAGATAAGTTCACATAAAATTGCCAAAAAATAAAAATCACTGCAACCACAAGAGGTCCTTGTTATAAAAGTTGGAAATATGAAGAAAAGAATTTAGGCTGTTCAGTTCAGTAGCATGCAAGATTAGCTCCAGACATGCTCCAGATAAAGTGAAGTATTATTATTATTATTATTTAATATATATAATATAATTAATTAATAAATTAATAATAATAATAATAATAATATACAGGTTTAAAATTTGGTTTTAGCGGCATCAAGACATAAAGAAATTAATAAACTTTTTAAACACTGTGTTGTGTGTGGCCGCGCGCACTTACTATGTCCATGCGTGCACGAGCGTGTGTTCACGTGATCTTCCCCCGCAGCCAGCAGAGGAGACGTGGGGGAGGGCTTTGGTGACCTCATTAACATATTGGGCGCCTCTTCCACACACGCGGCGACAATGACCAATCAGAGCGACGCATGCAGCGAAACCACGCCCGCGCGGCAACTCGTGTCGCGCGCCTCATCATTGTACTGGCGGTGAAGCACACAGAAGTTAGTTTGTCCTCAACTCCACTTCGGTCAGCATCACAGATTCGAGGACTTTTTGTACTTTTCAGTTAATTTCAAGGACGTTTTTCTTTATAGTGGATATAGGGCGAATTGGACAACCGTATTGACGCCTGCGAAGGAGCCGTTGAACACCGAGTTGAGAAGCTGAAGACGACTACTGCAGCGGTGGAGAAGTTATTGTTGGGCTCCCCGTGGGGTTTAAAGTTCAGCTAACAGTAGCGTCACTGGCTACTAGCAGATAGTTAGCTCCATATTCTCACCCATTAGTTTGGTAACAATGGCAGCTGTGTGTCAGTCACGACGTGCATTGGTGGAGATACCTGCTCCGCAGCCCAAAATTGCAGGTAAGTCTGAAATATGACAGTTTTCTTTTTTTTAGCTGCGAAAACTGCTCGTCTTTGTGCTGGAGGCGCCACTTTGCTATCATGCTAATGTTATCACAGGCAAGCGCGCGCCCCCAGGTTCAACAGTTAACCGCCAGCTGTTCTGTTATTGTTCACAGAAACTAATGTGAATAACTGCCTTAACTTTACAAAATTATGGTGGTATGAATTTTAAATTAAAATGTAGTTCACAGTCCATTCATACGTTGTGATTTATGCAGTGTACAACAATAATAGTATAGGAAATATAAAAATGGGCCACTGTCACACAAAGACCTAACAGTTTTTTTAAATTATTAAATGTTTTTCAGCTCGAATGAGGAGATCCTACCTAGAAATTCTAGGTGCTCGTTTGGCTCCATCACCACTCCTGAGAGGGAGAAACACACCTTCAAACACAAAGCGTGCGCAGTCATGTAAGTAAGCAAGTGAAACCAGTATCAGTCCACCTGCAAAACTGCTGTCAATGGTTTTGTGAGCTGACTTCACATGAAACAAAATGGAAAAAGAAACTTAACTTCGTGTAACGGAAACGGTGTGTGAGTGTAAAGACTGATGGTGTTGTCTTCTGCCACTTATGTTTCTCTTGATATTCACTGTTCAGGAATCTGACAGCTTTCATGAATGAATTCTATCCATTATAACATGTATACTGTTTCTATAGATGCTATTATATATCTAAACATCTGAATTTTAGGCCTTGAAATGTCACACAATACAATTTTGGCAGGTCTTAAAAATTGATTTATGAAGTTAACATTACTATTATAAAGTTGTATAAACTTGAGTCTCACTTTTAAATGTGTTTTGGGGTAGACTATTGATCATGCTGCAACAAGGACAAAATGAATCACAGACCCAACAACCACTAATGCAAACTGAGCGTGTGTGTCTAAGCAAGTATAGGTGTGAAACAGGCTTTAAATTGCATTCATAATAGTCTTATATTTGCTTTTTAACCATGCGTTTGCATTCATTTATCTGTGATGTGAATTTCTGAGGACATACACAAGTATTACCACAAACGGATGCAGAATACACAAGGCTGTCGTGATGTATAAGCGTAGTAAGGAGCAAGAATCTCTCTGACCTTTAGTATAACTTGTTTGAAGCCTGCAGAAACCTTTATATATTTAACGCCTGCTACTAATGGTTTAAGATTAGATTTGCTGTAATTTAAGATGGAAGAAATGTGTTGAAATTTAGAAAAGACGATGGCCACTGATGTGTCTGTGGACATTTTTTGTTGATCGGCCTTGTGAGGGGATGCAGGCCAATTATTTGAAAGTGCCAGATAATTAGTGTATCACTATTCTGCTTTTACCTGGCTATTCAGACATTTGAGGCAAACACCACTGCTTACCAAATGACAAGTCCTGTTTATATCAGTTTCAGGGAACACAGCCCTCACAGTGATATTTTTCCCCCCAGCTCTTGTTTTCTGTGGTCTGTTACTGTCCTAATAATCATATCTCTTTGTTTTGAAGTGGACCTGTCCATTGGTGGGGTGTGGAGTCCGGGGATAGAGGAGCAGTGTGAGAAGATGGATGAGCAGCATACCCCTCTCTCCAAACAGCAGCTTGTACAGCTCATCAGATCCCTCATCTTAGTTGAACAGGTACCCATCCTGGACATTTGACATGACATTCCTCTTATCCCAAGAGGAATTACAGTAGCCAAGATGTCAACTAAAATATAGTACTCAAATATGAGCCTTCACTACATGCAGCGTAATCTGAAAAATTATGTGTTGCAGGGCCAAGAACCCAGGATCCTTGCGTCAGACCTGAAGTATCTCCAGGACGACCTGCACCTAAAGAAAGCAAATGTTTACCGGTCCATCCCCTACTCACGGTTTGGCTCCAACAGAGACGCTCACTGCTACAGAAAGGCATATCCTCACTTGGTGGCATTCAAAGTGAGTATCAGAGTTGTTGTGGCATGTTTTGTATACACGAGGATACTTTTTTTGAAACAAGCAGATTTAATTTTATTCGTCTCCTGTCCAATTCTCATTTGCAGGGAAGTGATTTATTTTATTTTCGACTTGTAAAGGGAGTTATTGGCTCTCATAGCACGCACACTGTTCCTTTTTGATTGAGCTTTTTTTCTTCATAAAAGAAATTTTTGGCACCAGTGTATTAAAAATTGCTCCATATGTTGCCTCTATGTGAACTGAATGTTTTATTGTCTCATCCTAATTCATTGCCTCCTTATCCTCCCCCCTCAGGTTTCATGTCAGGAGTGGGGCCAGGTTCTTCTGAGGAACAAAGAGTGGGACGCTGTGTTGGAGCACGCGCTGATGGCGTGGCGCTACACCAGCGAATTGCCGCAGTGGGATACGGCAAACCATAACGCTCTCCAAGAACAGTGTTACAGCATTTTGGCAGCTCACAGCTTATCTGCTCTCCAGCACTACCACCCTGAACCCAACAGAGGACGCGAGCTGCTCAGAAGGTAACACTAAAGTTTTTGAGGGTCTATTAACAGCCTACACATAGATTTTAAACAATGCATAGGCTGATAGTGTCAATATGCACACTGATTATCAATTTATTCTAGTGAGATTAAGGCAGAACTCAACAAGGAAATTATCACGTTAAACCACAGTTTGTTTGCTAAATCACATTAAACTAAACATTTTTACTGGCTGTGTAATTGAATTTATTCCAATGTTTTGCCTTCATGCACACAACTGAAAGGTCACAGAGTGAATCAGATACTAAACGGTGTGTCTGTAGACCAATAAAGTCACTCTCCTTTGGTTTTGTGGCACTGAAAAGGTATTTATTACAGGCTGGCCAAATCCCAGATACTTAAACATATTAAGTCAACTCAGGTTAGCAGGGAAATCAGGCTCCAGCAAATCTCACTGTATATAAATTATTACCATAAATATGTTTTTGTGTTTTTGAGAACTAAAGGGTAGAGGAATCTCAAATCAGATTCACAGCTAACATACTTGTTTATCAGGTTATTGCGTTCTCTTTGCTGATGTGTGTTGGCACATAACTTTGTTCTTGTGTTGATTTGGGAGGCTCCTGTGAACAAAAGTGGTAGTAATTCCACCACCATAACCACAAAATATAATGTCTGAAATAAAGTTGTCTCAATAAAAATCCCCCGCTGTTTCTATTTAACTGGCTAATGTGCTACTCACTGCAGCTTTGGCTGAGGAAATGTAAACACGGACTCGTTTCATCTGACTTCAAGGAGAATAAGACCTGGTGCCAGCCATTAAGAATAACTATACAGAAATAGCTGATCTTCTGGCAGATGGTCTCATTAACTTATGTAGGTCATATAGAGGCATCAGCAATCAGAGGCATCCTGCTGGATCCCTGTGTTGTCACCTGTTGAATGCAGATTCAGTCACCTCTTAGCCCCGGGTTGGTACACGAACCCCTGAGGGTCTCTTTGCTGTGCTATAATGTAAAGATTTGGTAATCTGGTTTCCCCTCTGGGCGTTAACTCTCGCATCATCTCGCAAATCCAGCTGCCTCGCAAGATAACGTGATTTGGGCAGCAGGACTTCTTGCCACGTTCTCATGTGTCGTGAGGGAGACAGTTGGTGGCAGTAATGCACCTTTAAGCTGGTTTGCCAACCACTTCAGAAGAAGAGACAGACAAGAAAACATGGAGGAAGAGAGTAAAATTATAAATACAGAGCAGAAGGCATCCCAACCAGGCTAGTATTTATTTGCACTTGTAACACTTATTCTCATTTGGAACCTTCAAGTTTCTATTTCGAAAGAGGCTAAAACACACCACTGTAATAAATTCTTCAACATAAAAGTCCCCAATTGTTTTGTTATATAAATGCTTTTATTATGAAGCAGCAAACTTCTATATATAAAATGCATATATTCATTTAAAGTTGCAAAGTACCTACGCTCTGCTGGTGGTGTGTTTTAATGTCTTTGGTTTTTGTGAGGCAGTTATCTTGTTTGTACTGAAGTTCCAAATAAAAGAAGAAAATAAATGTGCGTACGTTGTAGCTATTTAAAATTTTTCTTAGTTGAATTTATAGAACAATTACTGTATTGTGATATATATATATATATATATATATATATATATATATATATATATATATATATATATATACTGTCACTGTGACATAAAATGACATATTTCTATGACGGACGATTCTGACCATATTGTCTCTTCTGTTTCTCTCTCTAGGTTCAAGATGGCTCAGTCGCACAGCCGATCAATCGCGCCCTGTATTGAGGAGTTGCAGAGGATTATGAGATGTGCTGATGACTCCCCCATGGACACAAAATAACATGAGAAACACTAATGTAGCCAGCTGGCTGCACCCCAGTGAAAAGTGTGCTTAATAGATGATCTAAGTGATTAATGTGTGGTCAAGGGCCAAAAACGTTTTCATGGTAGTGTTTGTTTTGAAAAACCACTACAGTATTCTTCCAAAGGGCAGGCTCGCAACTGAAAATGTAATAAGTGCCAGATGATGCAGGTTTCAAAGGGTAATGGACTACTTTCTAAATGGTTGAATGCAATAAATCCCTTTATTTAATCACATTGGATTTTCACATCAACTGGAAAGTAATGTTATGAGGAGCTGAACATTTGTTGCATGGCACACCTTGTGACGAATTTGTTTGTTTATAACGTTGAGTTAATATCTTACCAAACAGCTTGTTACAAAAACATGTTTTTTCAAGAGGAGACACAAGCATTCTGATAAATGTGGCATTAGGTTGGTGCTGATATAAATTAAAATGTATATTTTTAGAACTTTGTATTGAACTTTTGCATTGACCGTTGACATGTTAAAAGTATGAAATGGCCTTTCTTCTTGCTTTATAAGGGTGTGTGTGTATATATGTCCTCGTTACTGTTGACAATACTTGAAACTGTGGCCTCTGCTGTCTTTGACTTTAGTTGTTTTATATGTATGTCTCGTCTATAGACAATGTCTTTGTCACCGATTGCACTGTTGCCGTTTGTCCTGAAAACTTGAAGATTTTTGATGAAATAGATGAATTTGAATAAAGTTGTTACTTTGTACTGGCAAAAGGCTTCTTCATCTGTCTTGATCTCCATACTGGGTGCAGTCATATCCATGTAGTATACCAGATGGGAAGTTAAAATCCCATTCATCTGTATTATGTTTAAAGCAAACACCACCTCTGCACCTATACAAAGGTTATGTTTGTTAATGCATTGCTCTGACAGCAGTTGCTTGCTCTTACATACTGTAGTTAAATACTACAATAACCACCAAGATCAAACTGGTGACCGTTAAGTTACCAGTCAGAAGTTGTCGGTATGACAGGCTGCAAATACATAATGTGTAATGTGCACCTAAACTTACTAATGTTAAGATGTGCTGCTTTATGCTTTTCGTTTCCATCACACGTCTGCATGCACCGCAGAAGAGTATTAGGGAGCCAGGCATTAGGGAAAAATATTCAAGGAGGAAGATCTTCTTACATTTTGCATTTTGGGAATAAAGTCAAACTTTTGAACTTATAAAGCTGAAAATAAAAAATAAATCAGAGGAAGATGGATGTTTTGTTTTGGCTTTGAGAGAAAAAAAAAGTCTAAATGTTGAGGATTAAGTTGAAATACCATTTCAAGAATAAAATCAAGATCGTATTTCAACTTAATTCTCAACATTTCAATTTTATTCTCAAAATGCAAAATTAAAATTACCTACCACTCCTCATTTTTTTTCCTTATGCCAGACCCCAGGGCTCTTTCATGATGTGCAGAACTAGTTGGAATTTTTTTTCCAGACACATTATAGTGAATGAGTGACAATTTTTATCAAGTGCATTAGACCGAAGACCACGAGTTTATGTTAATGCTTGTGGGTTTTTTTTTCAGGAGTGGGAATTAAAGCACTACAAGGTGTTCTTATAGGAGAAATGCAATAAATTCCATGCTTAAAAATAAATAAATAAATAATCTGTGTGCACAGTATAGTTTCGCAGTTCTGTGTGACATTGATTAGGAGGCTGTGGGTGCTGATTAGA
>JAJHUR010115720.1:1477-14323 GCA_027495735.1 Lutjanus campechanus | reverse complement strand
TGACAAAATTTAGTCTATTTCAAATTGAAAAACGCTAAAAATGAATTCTTCCCTTCAGGCAACCTTGTGTTTAAGAGTGTAAAACACATTTCAACAAACTTAACATCAACAATCTATCAAACCAAACTAGCATAACCGTCCTCAAAACAAGATAGTGGGTCATGTTTCAGTGTTTGATCATTTGTGTTACATTTAAGTGCCTGTTTTCAGTCTTTCCTGACTGACAGAATGTGGCAACCATTTGTTGTGTTGCTGCCATCATTGCCTCACTGCTTATGAGTTAAAATAAAATAGTTATTAATGCATTTTATTTTGGTTGAACAGTACATAAACCTTAATACACAATACTAAATATTTCATGGTGAGAATCCGTAATGGTGCGGTATTACTCGAAGGAAACATTTTAACAGTTTTCTATTGCATGTTTTAGATGTTTCCCTGCTCCAACACACCTGAGTCAAATGTTCAGGTCGTTATCAGGCTTCTGCAGAGGCTTGATGAATTTGAATCAGGTATGTAAGAGCAAGGGAAGCACCTAAAACATGTAGGGCAGGGGTACCTGAGGACCAGGGTTGGTTAACACTGAAACAAACTACTTTAAACAATTAAAAGTTAAACTTTATTCATCTGTTAATGTGAAAGTTTTTTTCCCAGATTGTAAAATAACAGAAAACATTTTCAGACCATTTTTGTGGCAAGAGATGATGGAGCTGAACTATATGAGGAAGGGCACAAAAAAGGGATTCAACATGACCACCAGAGTCATGTGACATATCAAAACACTGCTAACAGTTTTTTCAAGGTCCTGTGTCTTTTTTTAAAGCATTTCACCATAATTGTGGATGTTTTGTGAGTGTAAACTGACAAAAATGGGTTCATTTTGGTGAACTATCCCTTTAAAGTTCAGGGAAAAAAAACCAAACACCCTTAATTATTATTTACCAGGAGTGAAGATAAAATGGGCTAATCAGGACTGTGTGGGTGTGGTTTAATCTGATTTGACTGTAATGAATAGACGAGAAGAAACACCGCACAACTGTCATCAGATCCTGACTCAAATGTTGCCAAGAGTACGATCTGTACACTGAAAAATGTGACATCACAAAAATGATGAAGTCATGAAGAAGTAATGCTAAGCTAACCATGATGACAACACTTGGAATTCAACAGAGTACAATTGCACTGCTGTGACTTGTCAGGTTTTTGGCCCGCCCCTTTAACTGAAGACTCAAAGATAGTTAACATTGTTCTTGTCTTCAGTCATTCATGAGAAACTGATACATTCCTGATAGTTAATTAAGTCCTACATGAATGAATTCAAGCTTTTTCACACATGAAGTTATGTATGAATTCTTGATAATTCATGTACCATTAAGCGTTACCTTATGTTTTATTTAAAAAAAAAAAAAAAAGCTACGGACACAAAGTTGAGCAAAAAGATTATAACCACTAAGGTTTATAACCTCCTATGTCTCCTCGTGGGGTCATCCACTCTAGGTCTGCGAGGAGTCGTAGGAGGCTATTATACTTGGCGGTATTACCTTCTTTACCAACACTTCATTTGAAAGAGTGTGCATAAAAGTGACACGACGACTATCATGAACACGAGGGAATCTTTAGGACTGCTGTCAGTAAAGGGACAGTTCACCCCAAAATCAAAAATACGTATTTTTCTCCTGGCCTATAGAGCAATTTATCCATCTATTTTTCTTTCTTTCTTTTTCACAGAGCAAAATATGTTTTATTTTAGTTTACATCTTTTTATTAATGTTTTTCACTCTATAGTAGATGATGCCATATATACACAAGTGTAATCATCTGACCACCCCACCCCCAACCCTCCGTCACCCTGGGTCACATACAAATAAGATGACAATTATCAATGAAAGAGCAATAATGACAATAATAATTTTATTTCTTTTTCTATTAAAAAGAAAGTAGTTCCAGAACATTTTACTGCTGAGAGAAAACAGTTCCTATATGAAAGTGTTCACAACAAGGTCTGTGGATTTTCTTGACCAGGTGATTTCTGGAGACATAGCTGTTTCTTCAAGTGCCAGGACTAGTGCCATGTAGTCCCATTCTGTCAGTGAGAAGACAGATATCTCCAGAGCTCTGCAGCTCACACCAAAACAGGATAGATGGATAAACAGCACTACAGGCTAGAGGAAAAATATGTATTTTTGATTTTGGGGTGAACTGTTCCTTTAAGCAGTTAATTATGTCACTTTTAATGCAGTTGACATTGTTTGGGAACCCTAATCCTAACTTTGCATTGAAAAGGGCACAACTGATCGAGTGACGCCTAACAACAACAGTCACAACAGGTGTTAATGTCAGTGTTACACAAACCCCTTCAAAGTGTTTCCTCATCTTTTTACTGCTTCATGCCACATCCTACCCATGATGAAGTGATGGCGTGAGAGTGAGAAGAAAAAGACAGGTTAAGTCATGAAAAGCTTCCATGCCGAGGATGCTAGGAGTCATCACTGTGGTCTGTTTCAGCCTGTGTGTGTGTGTGTTTGTTGGCAGGATGTCCCACAGTTTTCCTCTTCCTTCCTCCTGTTGGGGCCAGGGCACCGGGTCAGCTGGCACACAGAAACAAACAGGAGGAAACTGGCATTCCAAAAGAAGAAAAGTCAAATATTTGTAGTTTCACAGATTCCCACAACTTTTGAGAGCGGAGAAACCAAAAACGCACACAGACATTTTTTCTGATTTTACATATTTTAATGGAAATATTTACTGACGACTGTTAAATAATTCTTATTGCCACTCCTACAGAGGTGTGAAGGATCACTGTACAGTAAGCTTTTTCACAGTATTTCTTACAGTATTTACATCCTCCATCTCTGCTGGACGCACACATGGACGCAGCATCTCCTTTAGCAGTGGATGAGTACATTTACAAAGTCACATCTGCAAGCCAAACGCTGGGTCCCTTTACACAGCGCCCGAAGCATTTACAAAAAGTAAAGATCAGCATACAAAGGAAACAAACAAACAAAAAAAAAATCTGTTATCTGTACAGTGTTTCTTAAAATTAAGTTAGTACATTCACACACAAAAATAGTTAATCTCAAATGAACTGCAATGCAAACCCTCTGAAGCTAACCATTTTGGTATGATTAGAAAAACAACAAACGAAGAAGAAGAAGAAGTGTGAAACGCCATGTTAGATTCACTCAATAAATAAACAAACCCTGTTTAAGACTGACCTAAACATAAAGTGAAATTTTGACGGACACAAAAACCGATCAAATGGATGTGCTGGTCTTTAAATAGGGAACGTTTTTTAATAACTTCACTGAATGTCCACAACTTCTTGTTTGGTTCATGTTCACCTTAACCCACTGTGACATGTAGTGAGAAAACTGTCTTTGTGTCTTGGTGATGTTGATAAGCAATTATGATACTTTTTCATCCTGCAGTCTCCAGATTCACGACTTCTGAACAAAACGTCAAATTCATTGTCAGTGCAGTCGACAGTGCAAAAGCGCTAGCTTATTTTCGCTAACTTTTTGGTAAATAAAATAAGTTACAACAAAGACGTTCGAGAAGAGAGATCTGTCGTAGGTCTCATTTTAATTTGCCTATGGATGCTGCAGACTTTTTAGGTGTATCCACGTATCATCACTGTCCAAGGGGGAAAAAAAAAGGTAACATATTTCTCAGATTATCCAGTTTAATTTGTCTTTAGAAATAAGAGAATAGTCTCAATTCATAAAGGACCACTCCCTCCTTCAGGAGATAAGGTTTTCACAGGACAGTGACCATTTATATATAACTGAAGCATTTGCAGATTATGAAAAAAACAAACAAAAAAACGCAACTTAAATTACTGATGTAAAAGAAAGAAAGAATTAAATTTCATGTGCAGGAGGTTCATGACTTAAGACTTAGGAAAACAGTAGTTTGACAGTGATTCTAACCTGTTTTATAACTTTCTCTGCTGAGTCAGACTGCATGACGCAGCTGAAATCAAGTGAACCTTGAGTTTCGAATTGTTTCAAATCAATAACTCGGATTTAGTCACTGTCCATTGCTACCTTTGTGAATTTACAGAGGAACTTAACGCCGACTGAAAATCTTGTCTTTGCTGACCTCCAGTGGCTTGAACCAGTGATGAGGACGTGTACTCTATGGTGTGTGGGTACACTGTGACATCAAGTTGGTAATGTTTACAGATACAAAGCAGCGCAACAGACTTCTATTTCAAACTTGAGACCAAACAAAAAGGAGACAAAACTGTGTTTCTCAGGCTGGTATTAAGTTAAAGATGTGTAAATTCATTCGAGAGTTGTAGTTGGTTATAAGATTATATTGATTTTTGATAATGGGGACCGCATTTGATCATGGATTGTGCCTTTAATAAATTGCAAGATCAAGATTCAAGATCAAGATTTTGACCCTCCCTCTGCAAAGAACAAGGGTAAGGGTACTTCAGTACTTTAAGGTCTTGTCCACACGTATACGGATATTTCTGAAAACATGTCCTCTACGTTTTGGCCGCATGTCCACATGCAAATGGAATTTGGGGTCTCTGAAACGGATTTTTTGAAAACGCCTTTTGAAAGGTGCAGATTTTTCAAAACGCCAGCAACTAACTTGTTTACGTTTGGTGAGCACTGCTAGGCTTTGTGTCAGGAATGTGTTAAATAAATCATGGTGATGAAACAAATGTCAAACAACTACAGATAAGTAATTAGCTACTATTGTTTGTTTTTAAGTTAAAGATAAGGGGAAAATAAGCTCAGCATGCAGGCTCACAGTGTTCTCCTCTGGTATTTGATGTATCATTGATACAGACTTCATCACCACTTGGCCCGGCATGCTTGTTTGAGGGTTTGGAATTGTTTTTGCATTCTTGTGTGATTGGAGGTATTTTGTAAAACAAAGGTCAAATGACAAGATTTCTTTTTTTCTTTTTTTTAACCGGAGGGGGGAGTATCCAAAAATAATCATATATGTGTAGACAAGAAGTGATAAAACAGTGTGTGAGGCTTGTTGAAGCTTTTTGAACACACACCAGACAAAACTATTTCAGTAATGCCGAGATGATTTTGTTGCTGAACTTTCTGATGCAATACAAATAGGACTGCAGCAGCGTACCAGTATACTGGTGGTTATCAAACTGTGTACATTTGCTTTTCCCTTGCAAGGCGGCTGGATTTGCAAGATCATGGGATCATACGAGAATCCATCTTGCCAGTCTGAGGAGAGTCTACTGGCAGGCGTGCTTTCAGGTGCGACAACGACAGCGAGAAGCGTCCATTACAGCGATGCTTTCGCTCTTCTCCTCTGCTTTGGCTAGAGTTTGATCTGACTGGTTGAAGAGATGGTTCATCCAATCACCTGCCAAGTGTTTTGTGAAAGTGCCCGCCCTTTTCCAAACAGTTTCTAAGGACGACTTTCCAGATGGTTCTGTGTAACAAACCATCTGGCACGTCAGGTTATATTTGCTTATCTACAGTATTTAATTCTACCGTATTAGTGTTATTTTAAAAATGATTTCATGATTATATCAACTTTCATGTCTGTCAGGATATAATAGTCTGTGAAGTTATAATGAAGTGTTTCACTGAGGTGATTTTGATGCTGAACTTTTTGATTCCATACAACACAGTGGGTAAGGTGACCAACGGACCAAACAGCTGATTAAATATTAGCACACCCCTGAATGAGTGCAAACTTTTTAGGACAACCTAAATTCTGTGTGGAATGTGTTCTCAGCTCAACCCTACATTTACCTTTAAGCCTTTGACATCAGTGTCAAAAATCACTGCTGGAGTGTTAGAATAGAGGACACAAAATAAACCTGCCCCTAACTTTTCTCTCTTTTCAAAATCCCAAACTGTGTCACCGGATGAGGTCCACTCGGGCTCGGCGTCCTCTATTAAGTGAATGGAGAAATTCATTCAGTGCTCATGGAGTGCAAATGCCCTTTTTATCCAGGCTGAATTCCTACCAGGGTATTAGGATTGTGCGTTCAAGCAGCAAGCTCACTAATTTGGTCTTTGTCTGCAAATCTACTAAGCAGATTACTCTACTATTAGTTGCCTAAAATAAGGGCCTCTGATTATTCTCAAATTAAAAATGCTCTTCTGACACAGGCTTTTTCAAGACGATGTCGTCAGTAGCTTTTTGCTCCCAATTATGTACCATCATTTGAGTACTCTGTCACTAAGCAACTCTTAAACCCATTCAGCCTCCCACAGCCCCCGAGTTAGAATTCACATTCAGAGGCTCTGATCATCACTTCCAAGGATAAGAACCACTCACACGTTTCAAATATGAATGCGATCCCTCTGAGAGCACGTGTGTCACTCCTCAGGTCAACTGTCCTGACTGGAAACCAGTAGCGTCGGTTAGACTGTCTGTTGTGCGGGGCTGGTGCTCACTTGGTAAATTATTAAGCCTGTCAGTTACATGAGCCCTGCAGTGGAGGACAAAGGTCAGAGCTCGGTGTCTCCCCCTGCTGGGCCTGTGAAGAGTGTGCATGCAAGAGAGGACACATCCATTCACTGGCGCATGAATGAACAGCTTCAGAAAATATCACAGAGAAGCTGCTCATCATAACCGGAGGTAAGGGATCTGCAGGACCTTCATAGTTTGTTTGCAGAATCTAAACAAAGGACAGAAGCTGTCAATGTCTGACTAAATCTACATTGATTAGTAAAGGTCATTGAACCTAACTGCACATTAAAGGGGTGCTCCACTGATTTGACACATTAGGATCAGTTTACTGGTCATGATTAGTGTTGCTCAGCAACTATTTTTAGAATTGTTTAATCATTGCAGTATTTTTTTTTAAAGCAAGAACTGTGAAATAAATGGCAGCCATTTCCTGGTTGCAGTTTGTTCAATGGGCGGAACTGCTGCTTTTCTTTGTATAAATCTTTTAAAACAAATTTTTTGGGACTGCTGGAGAAAAGGCCTTTAAGGGGCCACTTTGGGCTCTGGGAAGTTTTGATTTTCACTGTTCTTTGATATTTCCTAAATAAATAATTTGCAGATAACTCAATGATGAAAATAACTCATCACTTGAGTTATTTCAGATATAAAGGCCAATTCATACTTGCACAAGGTCCACGCAACACGCCTCGCCATCTGCCTATGTCCACGAGGATCTGTGTAGACCCCTTTGTCATTGTCCACACAGAGCCCAAAATTACTATTGCACTAAAGTGTGCCCCATCTGCCGGAAAGAAGAAAACATCTGCACATGCTCCAGATGACAAAATGGATGCTTGTTGTTCAGCCAACAACAACAAACACAGGGTTCTTCTTGCTGTCGTTACGTCACTATTTTTTTCCCTGATGCACATGCTTCCAATTCTTGATTTTAATGGCAGCTGGCAAACAACATTATGGTTCATTACCGCCACCAACTGGAATGGAGAGCGGAGAGCATGTGTGGAACGCCGGACTGACACGGACCTTCAGTTGTCGTATGAACGGAAACACATAGTTGAAACCGGTACAAGTCCGTGGAAAGTATGTCCAAGCCTCAGTGAAATATTGACTATTGACTTTGTGGGACATGAAGGATCCAGTGGTAGATTTCAGACACTAATAATAGTTAACTAATTTGTGGATGGTCAATTTTTAACACTTATCCGTCAGCGACTGGTAGATGTTCAACTTTTAAAAAGTTAATTTCGTACCCTGGTGTTGGACCCATAAAAGGGTCTAAAAGTCAGGACATCTCAGCCTCTGCTGCTTCAATTTTGACGCCTCTTTTTTATTCAATTCCTAAATTGAGTACAAAGACAAGGTATGTAACATACCACTAAAATTGTAGTGCATTAACTTACGAGTGGACACAGTGCAAAGAGTCCTGATGATGTTTTGTTAAAGGACATAGGTGGGAGTTTTCTTTTTTTTTTTAAAGTCTCGGAACAGAATGCAGATGGAGTCACCCTTTACAAGAGTACTCAAAAACAGTGCAGCAGATATCATCTTTTTTTTATCCCACCTATTATTCTTTGTCAAAACCTGTTGCCTACAGTACCCACAATACAATTTAGCTCCGGTACTTCGGGCAGATGTTAGTAATGGCTAATGTAGCCATGAGCCAGTAGTCTCAAGCAGCGACGAGGAGCCGCAAAAGGTTTCATACGCCTTTTTCCAGCAGCAGTACTTCCCAACACTTGTAAACAGACTTTGATGTGTAAAATTGGTGGAGTTCCCCTTTAGGAGTTCAAGCATTTTAACTTTCACAGTAACGTGTGTGTCTGCGTTGCCTTCTAGAAATGACTGTTTCTGGAGTGTCGGATGCTGTCTTTTTCCATCTAAGTAATGGCGGGTCTCATGACAGCCACGCAGCCCCAGATAACCCATTCCTGCCTCTTTTGGAAGCTACACTTGATTTGATCCCAGATATTACTTATGCAATGCCTGATTATGCAACGAAATTTGGCCCCAAATCTAGGATGTGAATGGGGATGGATTATAGCGCAGGGCTGAGAGCTGTCTCTGACGTTAAGATGGCCTGTGGAACAGGTGTTAGTGCCTCAATATTAAACCAGAGATATGAAACAAAACTGGGGTGGGAGGAGATCAAAGATGGTAATGTGAGGAGGGAGCACACACGCAGGAGGGAAGAGGAGGGGCTAGCGGCGGGGGCGACTGAGGTTGTGATTTTCCGAGAGGTCTGGAAAGTTTGAATGGAAAGTTTACCGGAGCGATTCGCTGCAACCATAAAAGTCAAGAAGGTGGAAAAGGGTTGGAGGACAGAAATGCACACAGAGTTAAGAGTGACATTTACCAACATCTACCTCCCCTCCTCCTTCAGTGTCACTTCCCAATTCAACACAAAGCAACCCAAACCGAAGAGTTTCACCTGAGATGTTAAATAATCTACAATGCCTTCACATAAATAAATAAATGCACATTTAGCTACTCTCTATCACTGATTGCTATAACACAATAGTGATCAGCCAGTCCATGAAAAGCTTTTGCATTTGCTGTTCCACACACTCGGTGTCTGGTAGGTCCTTCCGAGGGAGAAGTCCACTAGCACACAGAAAAGTCTGTTTTACTTTCTAGCAGCAGCAGCAGCAGCAGTTTGCTTGGGATAACTAGAAGAGGAACTGACAGAGAAAAAAATCAGAGAAAGGGGCGATCACAGTGTTTGATGCACAGGTGATCTCTGGGATGTGCAGTGCAGAAATACCGCCGCTACAAACACTTAGCACCAAAGACGAAGGGAAAATAGAGGTACAGATTAGAAGTGAAAGTGTTAAAATATCTGCAGACGGGCGGAAGAATGGTCTCACTGTACACACCACATGCAAAATCTGAGGAATCCCAGGTGAAATGCCTCTGTAGTCAGTTTCTAACTATAATGAGGCCGTGGCATTGAGCCGTAGACACAGCGCACAGGGAACGGGACAAACTATCTGTCAATGTCGGCATCAAACCCTCCGCAACAGTCTTGTCCCTCTTTTGACCTTCATTACCGGCGTCATGGGACATTTTGGCGCCAGTGTGACAGACGATAAAGTAGGAATTAAGTCAGTGATCTCTACCTTAAATTCTGTGCCTGCGGTGCTCACTACGCCTTGTTCAGCTGCCCAAAGAGGGAATGCAAGACATCAGGGTTTTGAGATAAATGAACAACATACACAAGCATACGTTCACACACACATGCACACACACAGAACTCGTGGAAGTTTTATAAGTCTTGAGCTAGAGTTGTGACAGACATGGAGCTAAGTTGGGGGGAATGAAAGAGTAATTGCGCTTGTTGCAAGTAAAAGGATGTCAGGTGGACCGAGCGGCGGTCCGTCAACAGCTGGCTCGCAGAGAAGAGTTCCCACCCTACAGGAAGTCCCAGCGTAAAAACCTGTCCCTCCCTCCCCGTCCTCCCGTCTTCTCTCTCTGCGTTCGGTCTTCTCGTTTCCTCTCATTCTGGGATCTGCAGGGCCATCAACGCGGGCTTGGTCTTGAAGTACTGGTTGAACCGTAGCACAGCGTACCTGCCAGACAGAAGAGCAAAACGGTGGTGGCGGCACAGAAGGAAGAAGTTTAAATTGTCCTCACTTTTTGTGGGAATGTAAACTGTAATGATGGTGCAGATATTGTGCATATTTTTAGCTCTCTCGGGGGGAAAAAAAAGTGTACACTGTATAGCCAACAAATGCAAATCGCATTCTTCTTTTTGGGTATGTACCATTGGTGATTTCTTTGTCCCTTTATTACATTTAACTTTTCCATCATGCTGTTTAAGTTTGTATTCCACTTGGAGCTAGGCTGACTAGTCTCCACTTTGAAGGTTAAAAGTTGCCTCCAAAAAATGAGCGCCAGCCGCTTGACCGAAGTGTGTTTTAAGATGATTTAACAAGGCAGTTAAGCTAGACTTAGACTTGCCGTTTCTGGTTCAATCATCAACAAGTGAAACTGCCACTCGCACACATCTCCCAGGTGCAACTAGGGGGCGCCGGCTGACTGGAAAATTTTAACATACTGCCCAACCCTATAGCTTAGCTTGCATGTAATAAAGTACTGATCTCTGCATGTGCTGACTCAGCAGGTGTTTAAACAACAGATGTAAACGTCAAGTAGTTAGTGGTGTGTTATTCCCACATTACAGAAACCAAGGAATCCAGCTAGTTTTAGCTATGCCTTCGGTCCCCTTTGGATCTTATATCTTTATAATTAACTTTGTAAGAAGAAGGTAATTTTGTCGATACTTTGTATGCCTTCACCCAGAGAGTAAGCTAACATCAGCGAAGTGACGCACCAAACTAGCACAAATACTGCAGCACTTCACTAAACTGGTTGGAAGAAGAAAATAACTCTGTCCACGGTCTGTTTTGTTTCAAAGACCTGCGCTCTGTGTCTGTACAGTGTGCTGGATAATGATGACTACAGATGATCACTACAGCAGAGAGGCTGCTCTCCACTAACAGCACCCGCTCACCCCAGACCAACATCTGTTTTATAAAAAAACATTTGACGTTGGGTGCTTCATTTATTCTTACACAGGCAGGAGACAGAAGAGAACAAATCAATGGAGTTAATTTAATTAAATTACAAAGCTGCACTCTCACACACTTTATCTCTAGAATTGTCCGTTCAGTCAGTCAGTGACCTTCAACAAGACCAATTAGCTGGACTGTCAGTTATGTTTCATGTTGAACTGTATGACTCACAAAAATTCTCGCCGCTATTAAATTTCTTCTTTTTGGCGATTACAATCTTGACTAAATAAGTACACAAGTTAGAACAAAGACAGAGAATATACTGCATATGCTCATTTTTTAGCAAAAAAAAAGTTTTTAGTTTCAGTTCAATTTGAATTATCACCTTTCTTTACAGCAGTAGTCTTATCAGCAGACTGGCTCTTTCTGACAGTCAAATATGCAAAGAAGGGGTGATATTCACTCGAGCACTGCCCCTCTGTGAGGAGAGAGATTAGGTTGCCATGCATGAACCTCCGCAGGTCTACTTCCTCCCTGTGGACCACTAGGGGAGGCAAACCTGCTGTCCGTGTGTGTTGCAGGTGTGTGTGTGTGTGTGAGCAGGATGTGTTCAGTGGTATGGATGCTCACAAAAGAAACAAGAGACACGTTGGATTTTGGTTTCAGTCTTTCATAATGCTCTGTTTAACCCACACTGACAGATTCTCTTGAGACACACAGTCTAACCTCTCACTTATGTTATATCATGCGCGGGGGGGTCGCCACACGCAGCTCTGAACCTTTCTCACGCTTACACGGCAACTTACCCGAGGAAGTCGAAGTCAATGGTGGAGTATTTGGCCTGGATGAGCGCCCAGAAGCCCCAAAAGAAGTGAGAAGCCTTAAGAGGGACAAAATAGATATCAGATTAAAGTAATGTGAGACACTGTGGGTGTGAGTGCGGGTGTGCGTACGTGTGTGCCAGCATATTCCTCCTCACCAGAGCAAACTTGTTGACCTGAACATAGAGCGTCTCCAGCTCTCGCTGGCTGACCTCCTCTGTTTTCTTGGTGAAGAGTTTGTACGCCTGCAGGTAAACTTTGAGCCACTCCATCTGCATCTCCCGACTGGGGTACAGGCCATAGTCCAGCTCTGCCATTCCTGATCACACACACACGGACACACGGCTGTATAATGAGCCACAGTTCACGGATAGATTATGAATTACTAACATACAAATCACACTGTGGTTCAACAAACCTGCAAATTCATTGAAGTGGTTGCCGATGTCGAAGGCCTGGTAGTTGTAGCTGGAGTATTCATAGTCTATGAAGCGAACATGACCTGGGAGACAACAAGAGGACAGTATGAGAACGTGAAGTGCATCACCTCCCACCACTGACAAAAAGATGTTTAAGTCTGAAGAGTGTGTAGCTTAGGCAGCCTGCTGCAGCTTTAGAGCTTGTTAACAAAAACTTGAACACAAAACAGCAGTTTCTGAAAACTGCTCACACCCCAACAGCTTCAGAAAAAAACTGTTTCCATCCAAATGTTTTGCAAATTTTAACAGATTTTTCAAGCTAATTGTCAAATTAAAATGTAAATGAATGCTTGTATCCATCCACTGCCATTATGCGATTATTCATCGAGATACGTAGGAGCTATTCTCCAATCAGAAACCATTCTACCAGAAGATAGTGTGACACAATGACGTAATTAAAAGAGAACCAGTCCAACCTGAAATGGTGAAAAACAAAGTAGAAAACAGGACGGAAACACAAGATAAACTGCGAGGACGCTTTATAGAGTTTTGCTGTTTTCATCAGCTTTTTTGAATTCAATACTTCAAAATGCACATTAAAATACACTGATGGAAACACAGATAACATTTTGGTTTTGGGCTACTCTGGGAAACTATGACAGGCATTTTTTTTTTTTT
>JAJHUR010115719.1:1958-18299 GCA_027495735.1 Lutjanus campechanus | reverse complement strand
GTTTTTTTTTTTTTTTTTTTTTTTTTTTTTTTTTTTTTGTTTGTGTTGTTTTTTGTTTGTTTGTTTGTTTTTTGTTTTGTTTTGTTTTGTTTTGTTTTGTTTTGTTTTTGTTGTCTGTTTTCATGTAATTTTTTTAGCTGAGGTATTGTTCATCTCTGATAAATGTGACCTGTGTTCCTCATTGATCCAGGAAACTGAAAGTGCTCTGTAAATATTAATTCTGCTGCTGCTTTGCGGAAAATGTTTATCCCCCCCTCTGCAGATCTGGGCAAAGACAAAAGAGTGAAAGTCTGATCCCACCGGCGCTCCTAATAACCCGGCCCCTGCTTCTACCAAAATTATTCTGTTTAGGTCAATATTTTCCTCCCACCACAACAGTCCGTCCTCCTTCTTATTATGCTTTTTAAGTGCCTGCGAAGAGCATCTGTCTTTTCCTCTGAGAAGGAACTCCACTAAAAATTGAAGAATAATGGACTAATGGAATAATAATTAAAGGGCATTTAAAAGCATAATATGCAACCCTTTCCTTAAAAAAAACAAACAAACAATGTATAGACTCATATAAACATAATCCCTCTAAAGCTTTATGATCCACCAGAAATGTGTGGTGGCAGCTGTATTGGCAGAGTTTCTGCTCTCTGCTTGTATTTTCTTATTTTTTCATGTCTTGCTCCACTCAACACATTCCTGAGCTACAGCCTGTTTGGCAGTGGTGTTGAGGCCCCAGCATTCAGGATTTGAGGTTGAAAAAATCTATATATCTGTAGCAGCCAATGGTTGCGCGAGACTTCGTATATATTTTAATGGACGCACATGCGGAGGTCTCGCGAGATTGACGCCATGTTTACATCCTACCGGCTACGTGCTACAGCTGATATTTCAGCTAAAAACATGGTGAAAATGGCGTCTTTTGCGGTTAATTTTTAACGTCGTGGCTCGCGGACACTTGGATTACACCACACAAGCAGGATGGAGACATTGTGTGTTTGTTTTGTGTGCTATTTTTAACGTTTTATCCGTGGTCACCAATCTCTGCCATTGTACTGGATGAGGCTGCTACCCTGTTTCTCCTGAAACTCCAGGATTGTTTTGTAAACTGAAGACCTTCACCCATCATCACATCGGCATAATGGTGAGTACATACAAAATGGCTTATTCTCACAAGGTGGAGTATCGCTTTAACAGCAACAGTACTGAATGCAGTGACCTCAGTTAGATTTCGTGAACCTCCCAATATTCTTCCATGTATATATCCACACATTCATGTGAGTTGTTCACAATGGTTATTGTCCCGTGTTATTATCACTCTCGACAGAAGCAGGTTGGCTATGATACTATCAACACTGTTGAATGTACTGTATGCATCACAGGGCATTAGCAGCTCATTCAGTACAACATGCTGGGATTGGACTGTCAAGCTTTCAACCCCACTTTTGTCAAGCACTGATAACAAAGAGCCTGGCAAATTTGCGAGCACACGTCTCTGAAAGCTTCAGAAACACTGTCTCCTGGTTCAGTGCGGGACTCTGTGATGAGGTAAACAGATGCGGCTTTTCATGTTGTCTTCATTCTCTGCATCTGCGAGAGAGTTTGTTTGTCTGCCGGACATCAGCTGTACAGCTGCTGCACAACAATCACTCACAATCAAAACAGCACAAATGCATCTACGTCAGTGCTCATCCTCCAGAGGTGTGTAGAGAGGTTACAGGAGCAGCCAACATGTCAAAAACCTCTGTTACCATGTTCTCCAAACTCCAGCACTGATTGTTTAGATCGGCGTTCTAATCAAAAGGCTGATTAGTCTGCAGCTTATGCTGTCTGCATGTAAGCAATTATAATCTGAGATATTTTCCTGCTTGTTGCTAATTGCTGTTCAGTCCCACAAGACCACTGTAGATGACGTAATTGTTTTATCAGGTACCGATCCAACCGAGCATGCAGTTTACAGATGTGGGGGGTCGACAATCGCATTGTATCCTGTCTGCCCTCGTCCCCATCTGGTAATTACGATTAAGTTTTGATCCACTGAAAGACAACACAGAATTTCATGATGGATTTACATGCAGATTCATAGGGATGGAAAGGGTACAGGAGTATTATACTCAAGTAAAAGTACTGCTAATTTACAGGTCCAGTGTGTAAGATTTAAGGGGAATTATTGGTAGAGTAAGGAAGAGATGTAATATAATATTACTAAATGTGTTTTCATCAGTGTATACTCATCTGAAAATAAGAACTGTGGTTTTGTTACTTTTCAATGAGCCATTTATATCTACAGAGGGTGCAGGTCCTCTTCACTGTTGCACCACTGTGTTTCTACAGCATCCCAGAAGAGGACAAATCAAATAGTGGCTCTAGATACAGCCTTTTGCATTTCTTGCGTGTGTCACAGCCGCCGTAGGCTCTCCCACACAATTGGAAGGAATGTACTTAAATAAAGATAAAAAGTCAGTCAGTTAAAATGTTCTCTGAGTAAATGTTGTTGTGTTACATTAAAAAAAGCAGGGGTGGCAAACACCTTTAGGCTACAAAATTAATTGCATGAAATGTCAGTGTAGACCTTAGTGGAACCACATTGTGCCCCTGGGCCCTGATGTCCAAACTGAACAATAAACTGATTATCAATTAATCTACAACTACCTTCCTCAGGACAGCCTCTCCAGAATTAATCAGAAACGAGGACAAAACTGAAAGTTGTTCTTGAGTAATTTGATGTAGATGCATGATTTTTATTTCTAGTAAGGTTTTTCCCCAACTGAATTACTGTAAGTGCTACTAGCATTGAGTAATGAAAGTTGAACACACTGAAATAGAGGGTTTTTATTTCTACCTGAGGAAACTGCCTTACAGGAAAGTATCTAAAATTGCATAATTTCCTTACTCTAGCTCCATATCACATATAAAAACTATATATTGCAATTTTCAGTATTTCATTAGGTATATGAAACACCAGTCATCTGCAAAATCTCCTCCAGCTGGCTCTGTCTGTACACGAGAGAGGCACAGCTCTTCCTTTCAACTCAGACTCTTGTTGGCTGTTGTGGGCTGTGAACAGGGAATGAAAGCTCCTATTGGCTCAAGTAAGGAGCCGATCAAAAGGCCAGACTGCAGCAGCCATGCTGAGACCAAGATATCACTTCTATCTGCATGCATACTTCAGACACAGACACATCCACATCAATGATTTCAACTTCTGCCAGCTCACTCATGCAATTTATGGGTATTTATTGATGGAAATTGTGTGTTTTGGACTAAATATGTCACTGTATTGGATCAAGGGGACTTTTGTCAATGAAACAGGACAGGTTTGTTGCATCAGTGAACAACCGGGAGTCATCAATGGTGAGTTGCCTCAGTTTTGTAATCGTTTGTATGTAATGCTGATTGTACCTTATGATTATCCCTACCAGGTGTAGGCCAAGAGAGGATTCCGTGTATTTGAGTCCACAGCCAATCTTGAATACCACTGGACTGATAAGCCGAATTTTTTGTGCACATTTATGCTTGTATGCTAAAGGACCTCTGTGATTCGGAATTCTTGAAAAACCTTAAAAAGCCTTTCTTAAATGACTTCTATGCCTTTATGTTTTTATGGCCAGAGGCATTATGTCACTTCTCTTGGGGGGATTTTTTTCAAACTTTGCCCAAATGTTCACTTGGATTCAAACACGGACTGAGTAGGTTTTGGTGGTCAAAAAGTCCAAGGTCACGGTGACCTCTCTAAACACATTTTTGCCATAACTCAAGATTTCATATGCAAATTATGACAAAATTATATCTAATAGGATATCTTCTTAACTGGTGTCTGTGGGCTGCAAGTGATCAATAACTGGTTCAGTTTGAAATCTTGTTTCAACTAGGGAGAATGTATGCGACAGTTATGTTAATGTTGATGGAACTTTACAAATTTTCACTGTTTGTATCTGGCAGTTGTGGTGGCATTGCAGTAGGTGCTTCACAATCTATTGCTGGGTGGGGATCTGCACTCTACTGAGCGCAGCTAGCTGTATCTGGAAATAGTTGGTGTAGACTTAAACATAAAAATCTCAGCTCTCTAAAGGTATGTTGCATGATTTTACATGTTTACGTAGTAGTTGTGTACTGTGACCCCACTGTCACTTAACATGCAGCTCCGACAGCCTACCCAGGGCCACTTAGCCTTAAGTTTATAGCTTGACACTTCTTATACAATTAAAAATGGGCGCACATATTAAAGCAAGAGAGAGATGCAGTTTTTACAGCACGCGTACACACATGCAACAATATGTTGCTATGCAACACAGTGGTTGCTGAAGTTATCCTCTGGAGAGAGAATTACAACAATAAGCTAACTTAGTGTGTGTACCACGGTCTTTCACAATCTGCTCTATGGCAAAGTTTTCTGCTCATTCATTTTTAAAGACAGTCCACCCAACCTCTCTGTCTCACTGCACTCTTCAAAACACTTAAGAGTTGAGTGAGGCTCTGCAGTCACAACATGTCAGGAATTATTGCCACAAAGAGCAGAAAGGCCTCACACATGTCACTGAAGGTTTAAGTCCATCTGTGAGCACAGAAGCCACCACAGTAGCATCCATTGGGCATGTTTGCATTTAGCATGTTAACCAGACCCTGCAGGCTTTTGTTGGTCACACAGCATTGTGCGTGAGTTTGATTTGGGTCACTTAGCATATTCACAGGGTAGTGCATTAAACCAGTGATTGATTAAAATAGATGCAATGAAAAATATGAAAAACTAACTTTGTTACAGTGGTGAGAGTAAATATAATTCATTATTTCCATGTCTGCAGATTCTGTAACAACTGAATTGTTCATCAGTCTTGACAGAAGTACAAAATGTAACAAGCGAGCAAACTAATTTCTTTAATAATGTAGAACATGTCAAACAATGTAGAAGATGATTGTCTCACACAAGCCTCAAGTGCTCCTCATGATGGGTGATCTCTGGAAAGACAATTAGTTTATCATCTATTGGTGGAAATATATAATCATCATTCATTCATGTCTCTTTCTTTATCTGAGGATAGACTAATTTAAACTCTGAAGAAAGAAGATACTGAGAAATGTGCAGTTCTTACACTTTGTACGTCAGAGAAAGTGATAGGCTCCTTGCAGCCCCTCCAAGAATATGTCAGGTAAAAAAAAGTATACTGTATTTTTTATGAAATGGCATTTGGTATAAATAATTCATTTGGTGCTGTTGCCAGGGAGCAAATTAAATGTCCGATGGGGAACTATTCTTGGAGAATCCCCTTGCAAAATAAGCAGGAGCCTCTTTCACACACCATGTCATCATTTGAAGTAGGAGCCGAGTGGTAGTGGGGAAGCGGACGGGGAGTAGTGGTGGTGTAACTGAATCCCTGGTGCTGTGCTGTCACTCCGAGCGCTGACCTGTGACGACATAGGGAACAGCCATGTTTTATCAGCAAGAGGTAGGTGGGAAGTGGCTTGTGCTTTGTGGCTACTCTGCTGTTCTCTCAAGAACAAATTGTTTTGGTTTTCCGTCATCCCTCTCACAGCATTGCTTTTGACTGTCTGTTTTCAGCTAAGTAACGGATAATCAACAAGCAGCTGTGCGTTAAATGGTTTGAGGGCGCGATGTGGAGGCGAAGAACCACCTGATGCGAAACTTCAAACAGTTGAACATACACCTACAAGTTGATTATCATGCTTACACCATGGTCATTTGTCAACAATAAGCTTTCACAGATTTTTTTGTGAAAGTTTTGCACTCAAAATCAAAAGTTATTAAGCAAGAGCTTACTGTTGTCATGACAAGGAATAACCCCTTTTACAACCAAGCGCGTCATGATTTCTTTCTCAAGATGCAATGCTGTTTAGCAAGCCCACAAGCCCAGTCAGCTCCATTCAATTAGAGAGAAGGTAAACATCTCTATGGCCGATATCCCCAAAACATGGCAACTCACAGCAAAACTAGATAGATAAATACCACTACAGGTAAGATATTTCGGCGTCAGCTGTCCCTGTAACATAATTACAATTAAAAAACACAGTTATTATGAACAGGGAAATTAGCAATAGAGCCCAAAACCGTTTTTTTTTTTTGCACCAGGCTATAAACATTTTTTATTTCTGCTATGAACTTGTGCATTTTAATTTGGGGGTACAGGAACTGACTCACTTTTGGAGCCAGCAACAAACAGCCACTGGAGGAACAGTTTTTGTCACAGCTGTATTGGCTTAATTTTTATGTACCAAACTACCTAACTGAATACAAATTAGTTAAAACCAACTCCACCTCAACCAATTGCAACAGTAAAATGCTGCTCAATACTTAAATTTTTATCCAGTATTGAATTTATAATAGTATATCACTCACAGGGGCCATTTTTCTGCATGAGTACTTTTTCTTGTGTTAGGCTAATTTAAAGCTCCAGTAGGCAACATTGTTTTGGTATAATTGAGAAATAATTTCATAAAAACCTTTAAGCATATTGTAAATCAGGTGTTCTGAGAGAGAGCTACACTTCTGCACCTCCTCTATGTCTATTTTCAGCATTTAGAGAATCTGTGCTGGGACGATAGACTGAACCAATCACAGGTCTTTTAGGACCTGGGGGACTCCTCCTACTAGAACAGCTGCGCGTTCACGTTACTTCGGTCAGGCCCTGAATCAATGACAGAAACTAATGCAGGAAAAGTTGCTATAAAATGGCATTATAATAAAGAGAAAATAGCCTAATTAGCAACATGCTAAACCCAGGAGTTTGTCAGCTCACTCAGTTACTTTTGAGTTCACATTCAGTTGTATTCATTCACTTGCAGAGCTTTGCCAAGTGCCAAGAGGACCGGGCGGGCCTGAGACACAGAGCCGACACACACCTGCTCATAATAGCCGAATAAGAGCTGTCTTTTTTTTTCACATGGAAACGTTTTTGTTTTAAGGGTGTATTAAAATGCTGATTTTAATAATTAAAAGTTAAGAAATATATGTTCTTCCAGTCATTTAGGATGGGCCAAATGTACAAGTGGGTGGGCCCAGGCCCGCAGGCCCACCCATAACGCCGCGCCTGTTTTACTGTCAGGAGAGGAGCTCAGAGTGTATATTTCAAACTTTTGGGATTAAAAAGAAGATTTATCTTCACTCCTCCTTCAACCTTCTGCAGCAACAACGAAGAGATCTTGGAGCCGTGGACCGGCCATGAGAGCTCAGCATTTGTTTTTGAAACTTTTGAGATGAAAAAGTGGATTTTTACTCCTGCCTCTTAGCCCCTCTGCAGCAGCGGTTCACGAAACAATTGCGGATGTTCTGAGCAGCCAGATGAGAGCTCAGAGTCTGTTTCTTAAACTTTTGGGATTAAAAAGTGGATTTACCTTCATGTTTGCTTGTAAACATGTATGCAGCAGCACCATGGAGCAATCCACTGCGCCGTTTACAGGGTGAGTAAATGACACTGTGCTTTTGTACTGACATTTTTGGCCGCGCGAGTCAAACCGTGTTGCCGCTAAATTGCATTTTCATGACCACTTATATCGCGGAGAGCCGCACCCGACCCGACATGAACCGCGAGCCCGACTCCTCTCCAAGCGGGCTGCAGTCATGTGGCGCTGACCGCGGCCTAGCGGTGTTGAGCCTCCTTTCTGTCCCCCTCCAACAAGCGGGTGTTGTGATACTGAGACGTTTTAAAAAGTCTCTTTATGTTATGTTATGTTGTTGTTTATGTTATGTCTGTACTTTTATATGTTCACACTGAATCTTCATGTTTTTAAATGTAGTTTCTCTCCTCTGTCGGTGTTTTTTACTGTCAGGTGTCTGTTTTATTACACAGTTGATGTCTGTCGGTCTGTGCTCGCTCACGAGCCTCGTTAACGGTTACTTACGCTCATGAAGTGCGTGCTGCTCATCTAGTGGGAGGGGCTGAGGAGACAGAAAACCAAACCTAATTCAGATGAGACTCAAAAATCAACCGTTTTCAGGCTTTCTACCTACTGCAGCTTTAAGTACAATTTACTGATAATAGTTCTGTAAATAAAGTAAGAAGTGACTGCGTTATCTTTGAAAAAAAAAAAGCCACTATGCAAGGCTAAACTAAACAGCTCCTGGCTGTAGCCTTATATTTAACATTAAACAGAGTGGTATTGATATTTCCATCTAACTACAAAACTGCATCATATTCAGATCCATAAATCAATGTTTCTTATATCATCACTATGGAGACAGGTCACAAAAATGAGTACAACAAAGGTTCACATCCAGGTCATCCATGAAAAAGTCATCATCATAAAACAGTACAAACTGGCTCTGGTGAAGTCTTTAATGGAACTGTAGAAATTTAATTGTGTATTTAGGTGGTGACAGATCTTTTAACTGTCATTTTCCCCACAACAATCACACGAAAAACAGTCAGTCTCAAGGTGACATGAGAGAACAGTGAGCCATAAGCAATGGAAAAACTGAAAGATAACAGAAATGAGATCCGAAAGAACTGTTCCATTGTTTAAAAAAAAAAAAAGAAAAAAAAAAGAGCACTGGGTTTCTCATCTGCGCCACTATGAAGATTGCATGCTCAGTAGTGCAAAGCATTTCCTTGACAAATGGAGCTTGATATTACTCTGCCACAGTGCAGCGTTTCCATCAAGCTGTCAAGTGAATTTTATGTTAACTATAGATATGACACAAAGGAAAACATAACATGCATTTTAAATCAAGATGAGGTAAAAACAAATAAGCTCCCTGAACACTAGAAACAAACACACATCTATTCATCAAAGAGAACACACTGAAGAACTGATTAGTGAGGTGTCGGATAATGTCAACCATGTTACAGACTTTCTTTTAAAGACAAACAGAAATTCACTCTTTAATAACTTAATGTGCCAACTGATGGCCAAAAAAACTGATGGACACCTAATAAATGAGTGTGAGAGCAGCTTATATGAGGTTGTGTTTCACAGAGAAACATCAGGATGTCAACCTCTTTGTCAGATCCATAATGCCAAGACTGTCACCATGTGTCTGACAAATGCATTGCATTGCTTTACTTTGTACCGACATTTGTGTTAAGTTGACAATCGTGGCAATAACAAAGTGGTTAAAGTCTGGTCAAGGAGATGATTTTGAAAAATCCACTTTACTGTGACAGTTGTGTGGTTTTCTTACAGGCAACAAAGTATTAAATGTTGGATTTAATCATCACGAAGGAGTGTGAAATATGCAGTCAGTGGCAGTGCACTGCTCCTCCATATTCTAGCACCAAAAATCCAATCATCCAGCCCTGAGCAGAAATAGAAGTGCATGGGTAGGAATTGGTGTCATATTAAAAATCTCAGGGCTCCTTTGCTCAAGGCCAGTAAATTATACCTGATGGTCTCAAATTTCAGGAACTGCACCATGTCTCTAAGCCAATTCTTGGGTGATTACAGTCTCTGCATTTTATTTCTTCATTTATGGGATCTGCTTACAAAGATAAACACAAACTGCTGACTAATGTCAATAAATGCAATAAAATACATAATAAATGTACCATCTCTGTACGTGAAAGATATAGTACATGTCGGAGCGGAGACGCGCTGTCTATGTTTTTATTTTGATTGTAATTTGTGCTTATTATGTGAACTTTCACTATGAGCCAAGACGAGTAGAAAACAGGTTGGTTTTAGCTCCCCTCCATTTTACTTTAGGCAGTTTACAGGATCCATTATCAGAACATAGGTCAACTTAATTTATGTGAATTATTCACATTAAAATACCCTGTGCTCCTGGCAGTCTCCTAAGTGGGCAGACTGTTAAACCAAACTCCACTCTAAAAACAAGTGTTTTATAGTAAGGGCACCATTTTTAACAGTAAAAACTCTAAGACTCTTTTAAAAATTCATTTAGATATACAGGCACAATCAGCACACGTCTAATTTATTCAGTAACATCATTAACTGACCTGTGATTAAGTGTTTGTCACAGATGTATACTTGTTGCCTGGCCCAGCACTGTAGCCCTTGTTTTCACCTGACAAATGTGACAAATGCAGTTCATTCCACTTATAGCAGGGGACATTAACAAAACCTTTGAAAATTATTATTGAATTATTTCACATGTGCAGTCGGCTTCTATTAAATAAATATGTTTAATTAGATAATTGATGGGGGGGGGGGGGGGGGGGGGTTGGGGAGGACATGTCCCCTCTGTCTCCATGGGATCTGCATCCAAGACGACACAATTACAGTAATATGACTTGTTGTAATTCTTTACTTCCACCCCTGATTACAGTTTATAAAAGAAGCTGTAAAAAGGCACAGAAAAAAAGCATCCAATTTACTGTGTGCTAAGGCCCTCCCCTAACAGTGATTATTCAATCATAGCTACTGGCAACTGTAACAATAGGCACTGCAGGTCTGTTGAGCTTTGGATTTCTTGAGTGAGGCTCTACTAAGGGACATACTTGTCATTTAAATAATGTGGAGCGGGGTTCTGCACACAAAAAAAGGCATCTTGAGTCGGAGGCCGTCTCCGTGCTCCCCACCAAAGCAACAGGCTTCATCTAGTGACTCGAGCCCCATACAGCCTTGCATAAACTTAAGTAGCCCCATAATTTCCGGTCATTTCCACTGCAGCCATGGTGGTCAATGATCTGATAGCACTGCTTCTCAAGGGCCTTTAACTTGTTGTTGACCTGCGCCTTGGTTCAGAACACACCACGTTCTCACAGCCGCTTTATAATTTGGTCATTAAAGACTCACTCACTCACTCACTCGCTTGCCTTGAATGGGACTGATTATTTCAGTGTCAGCCTGTACAGCCAGAAGTTCACAAATCTCTTCATCTCTCCAGTTAACAGACATTTTCTCCTTCTTCTTTGTTGCTGTTGTGTAAATAAATCTTCTTCTTCACCCTCAAATACTTGTATACTAACATTTATGCTCAAGTTGCATGATATGAACATCATCACCGGACCCATTTCTGGCAATTATCTCTAAGTCAAATCCACACCTGCCCAGAGCCTTTAATATAAGCCCAGCGACACGACTCGCACCTGTGATTAAACACACCTACAATCACTCACTTGTCAGTTTTATTCTGCTCAGTTGTGTTTCTCTGCTGCAGCTGTCCATGTGTTTCCGTAGTGACAACGAGCCCAGCTTGCAGCTGTCAAACGCTAATACTTTTTGAAACTTTTTACAAGCAGCAAAGCCACTGACAATGTTATTCTCACATACATACCAAAATCCTCCCAAATGTTTTGCCTTCAGTCAGCCGGCAGCCTACATTTCTATCAGATTAGTCAGATCAATCAGTGATGTCACTGTTTAGCAGAATGTGGGGTCAAAGGTTGTGTTGTAGGCTTTCATTATAAAATCTTGCCGGTTGAAAAGGCTTGATATTACTGTATTAGTGGATATACTGGTTAAAAATACTGCACAGTCATTTTCATTTCTGATATCCCCAGGAAACAAAACACATTGTATATGTTAAATTATTGTTCTCTTCTGTTGCCCGCCCGCAGTTATCTCATTTTTACCCACGTCTGCACCCATGAATTTATATAAATGTATTTTTTACCTGTTACACAATGTTTTTGCAGGTGCCTGATACAGCACATGTCTCTATTCACACATATGACTCACACAGGCTTTAGTCTAGGGAGCTGGCAGGGCAAAATTTGGGGCAACTAATGCGGACGTTTGTGTTCACACATACAGCTGCTCTTGGTAAAGTCCGGATAAGTCCAGAGTTACAGTGCATGTGTGAAAGGGGTTAAAAATGTAGAATTTCAAGTGGTCTTTCAAGTCTGCCACTCATTGTAAACTACATCAGTTCCACACAAGAATGAAAAAGCAGAAGTAAGGGATTTAGAAGCAGATTTAGCTAAAGGCCAATTTTTGTTGTCCTCATTCACTAGATCCTTATGTGGCCTGTGTGGCTCACTAAACAGGAGAGTGAAAACTGAAACCTCAGCTGTGTAAACCTGTGTAAGACTAGGAAAGTCTGTTCACCTCACTTCCTAGAAGATGTCAAATGCCACTCTCGCTTCTCTCGTGAAAGAAAACCAAGTCAGAGCCCCTCATTCTCAGTCTCTCAAATCCCTTCAGAGGTTTAATCAGCAGTCAACACCTCAAATGTCTCTTTATATGGGAGTCAGTTAGTTTAGTCTCACCAGCAGCTCGTCCAAGATGCAGCAATGCGGATCTTCACTGTTACCAGAACAAAGACCAACACCTCTGTACTGGCCCCTCTTCAAATACAGAACTGATTTAAAGATTTCTTTGTTTTTTAGGCTTTGTATGAATTGGCACCAGTGTGTATCTTCAATCTCCTCAACCACTTTTCCACCTCCAAATGTGTCATATGCTCTGCCAATTACTCCTCTGCAGTTCATGTCTTCGCACATTTTGAGACATATCACCATTAGTCCATTATTATACGTTTATTTTTATTCTAATTGTCTAATGTGTATTTAACATCTTTTTGGTCAACATTTGCTGTTTTTTGGCTCTATAATTACTTGACATGTGGTCAAGCAGTTTACACTCCTCATTCTCTCCTTTTTAGATGAATTAATTATCTAAAATAGATTTCTCATCAACTGCCAACTGATCGATCTGGCAGGGAGACTGAATTATCTGGTCAATCAAAATGCTATTTGCAGTCTTCACCTGGGTTTTCGGATCATTACTGAACAATGGCTGCCTCGTGTCGAAGGGGAATCAAAGGCGCATCATGCATTGAGCTGATACCATCGGGGAGGGGGTTTGTTGTCTTTCTCAAAAACATTAGGGCAGGTTGTAATGTGGGTGTTGGTTTAGTTGAACCTGTGACTGCATGTCAGACTGAAATGCATGCAAAATGCAGCCATTACTGCATATTCTCTCTGGGGGAGTCAAACAAAATCAAAATAAAAACACTTTCACCTGTAGAGAGTATGCCTCTCACCCTCTCCCTCATCCTCTTTTTTGGTGAGCAGTCAACATAACCTTCCCTGATCTGCTGCATGTATACATTGTCATAAACCCTCCTAGGTCAAAAAGTAACTCATTGACCCAGACATTCTTGGATTGGTAAGTAACTGTAATATAATTTCTGCTTTGTAAATTGTAATCCCTTACACTATTCATCACAGGGTAAAGTGATAACATACCGTAATCCACAGTAATGTGTTACTGCTCAACACTGGACGTCACTCACATGTGACATCTCAAATCTGCACCAGTGAGGCTCCTCTGTCGGCCATTGTATCAAACCCACCACATAATAAAATACATGGTTATGATTGGCCTGACCAGATCCAGGACAGCTGGAAATCTCTTTGAAAAGGAGGGTGGGCAGACGTGTGTGCCAGGACAAATGAAACAAGCTCACAGATTTGTCTGGTTCCCAGTTTACTGATTATAGTAATGTAATGTAAAAAATAATGCTAATGTTAATATGCAGGTCAACTATGGTGATAGATGAAATGATGAAGAAATAATACATTATAAAATTTTAATATTTATTATTGGTTTTACCATTTACATTCTATTAAATCCATTTTACTGGATCCCAAATCTCCTGATTATGTAATTTGACTGAGCTGCTGCAGGTGTGACACTGTTTCAATGTCACCGACTGGTATGCGCATCTGAATTAAAGGAATGTTTTGACATTTTGAGAAATACTGTTTCCTAATTTGCTTTCTTGCAGAGATTTAAATGAGATGACACATTCACTCCCATGTCTGTACGTTTACTTTTTAGTATAAACAGGGCTGAAATGGCTAATTTGCTGCAAGGTGCGACACTTTATATCGCCTTTGTTTAACCTTTACAAAAACTGAGAATGACAAGTTGTCGTTTTATCGGGGGGTTGTGTGCCAGGATATTTCTTGGCAAACAAAAGCTGGGCACAGTGACTTCCCGGAGTCTCTCAAAGAAACTATGAAAGAAGGAAGGGTCATTGTGTCACAGTGTAGTGAGCACACACTGGTGCCACACCTGAAAGCTCTCACTACAGTTAGCATAGTGGTGAATAGGCAGATCACTCCTGTGTTTCTCAATGCATCTCCCATAAGCCTCAACAGAACTGACACCACAGTCTGACACCAAGCAGAGCATTGGTATTAAGATGAAATCACCAATAGTATGCAGGGAGTATAGTGTTTCTGGGGAAATATTACAGTATGCAAGTACTGGACACTGGCATAAATATCCTACAATACAATTCAGTGGTGATAACAACAACATAACAAACAAAGCGAGACAAGGCAGCTCTAACATCAATAATGCTTCAACAAGCTGTCACTTGTAGGCATAATATTTTTTAAATTAGTTAATTGTTGGCACAGGTTACCATGGTTATGCATCTCCAATAGGCAAAGAGGCTTTAAGGAAGTGATGTGATACGTGTCCAAAAAGATACATACTTACACAAAAGAATGATGGATGATAGCACACATTTTGGCTATTTAGTGCATAGCATGTGTTTTCAGACACAGCGATAGTTTCTTATTAGTCTCTTGCTGTCACTGAGAGGTTGCCAGGCAACTAACATTAGCAACTACACTTCAAGAAGCCGCTGCTCCCAGCCAAGAAACAATGTCTTCTTGCATTATGTTTTTCTTTTTTTTTTTTACAGATTAAGTAAATGAGCAATAACTTGTTAATCAGTCGACTTTAAAAGTGCCTGTAGGCAGATTTTTCTTGTTAGCTCTGAGCAGTCAGGCCAGCTTCCCCCCAGCATACAGTCTTTATGCTAAGATAACATAATCGCCTCCAGCTTCATATTTAATCCACATACATGAGAGTTGTATCAATCTTTTCTCATCAATATAATGAATAATTAACTATTCCTCTAAATCTGTTTAACATTTTTGTTGACATACTGTATGTTTATGAGCACTTGAGTTAATATGCCTGGCCTGTTGAATCAAGTCTTTACACTCTCCTGCTCGTTATTTCTGCCTGCCTTTTGGCGAAACAACATATTGTCATCTAAAGCTCTGACGTTTCTTCCAGGTACAAGCATTCACCCCCGGTAGCTGTCTTAAACAAAAGCTGAACTTTCAAGGTGACCCTGCATGTTTATTGATCATTCATTGATCAAGATCTTCAGATGTGAGACGGAAGAGGCTATTTTGCCCATCTGATTTTAGTAACTTGTGATACTTGAAAAGTCTTTATGCTACCAGCGGGAACACTTCAATATCATGTTCACAGATCTTCCTCGGCCCGTCTGACAGTTTGAGCTATTCTTGCTTTCCAAGGATCTATTTTCAGTTCGAATCCCTTTTGGCCTCTTTTATGTCCACATCCTGCAAACATACCAGGTTTTATCATTGATCCTCCTATTTCTTCATGTCTCTGTAAGTTTCTTTGACATTGGATGCTTTGATAATCTTCATGCCTTTGATTCTTTCAATCCCTTTAGATTGTTTTGTTGAATGTTTCTCTTTGACCTTATGCTTTCAGCTTTCGTTGCTTCTCCCAACGCTCCCCAGCACTTAACAATCTCTCAAGCTTTGACGGGATTCTTGCTATTCAGTGTCTCATATAACACTCAAATACAGCTCACAAACAAAGCTAAGCCTATTTAGTCCCAACTTACAACTAATTTAAGAAATTCTATCTGAATCATGACATGTCAATTGATGGGAGAGCTAATCTTTTTTTTTTTTTAGCTTGCTTGGAGATCAGTGTGTTTTAGTGAAATCATTAAGAGAATGCATCACCTGCTATGTAAACTGTAATTAGGGAAACTCCTGCCCTCTAGAGCAATTCCCAAGAGACACACTACGGCTGCACCGTGACCTAACATGACACCATCCTCTTGAGTGTGTATGAGCTACAATTCAAGCGTGAGGATGTGTGCACAAATCCATGTGTCCATGTACTGTATGTGTAAACACTTAACAGATCCTGTTTCCTGCAGCCTGTAATTAGATGAGGACTGATCCACTGTGCAACAGTGACTAATGTTCTCCAGAGCAGCAATAGTAACACAAGCATCAATCCCAAGGAAGCAGGTGTTAATGATTTGTATGTATGTGAGACAGAAATGATGGCAACAGGAGTTAAACATAAATAACTATAAGGTCCTGTTACGTAATTCACTCCTAAAGAAACAAGTTGGTGTGTAGCACCCAATAATGTAATAATTTACTGAAAATGTAATAAAATTTGAACTTAACTCAATCGAAAATGTAATAAAACCCAATAATGTAATAACTTGACCAATAATGTAATAAAATATTCTGACTGATATTGTAATAACATTTTTACTGATAATGTAATACCTTATTACATTATTGGAGATTTATTACATTTTCAGGTGGGTCTTTTTAAAAAAAAAAAAAGATAATGTAAAACTTGACAGATAATGTAATATAGAGTTCTACATTTTGTGTTTTGAGAATC